>CAJQZJ010034397.1:1149565-1222074 GCA_907164525.1 Lophiomys imhausi
ACACACACACACACACACACGCTCATGCACACAAGGAAAGAAATAGAAAATGACTGGTTATTAGGGTTCAGGAGGAGGGAAGGGGATGGTGAACACGGGATAAATGGGGAGTAGGGTATGAACAGGTGGAGCAAAAGGGATTTTTTTTTCCCGGGCAATGAAACTACTTGGCATGATACTGTAATGAAAGGTACACATCCTTCTACATTTGTCAAAATCTACAGAAGGAATACACAGAGAGTGAACCCTAATGAAAACCATGCACTTTAGTTAGTAATAATATGTATTTTCTAATCAGTTATCACAACATGATATATTAATTTAAGATGCTAACAAAAGAAACTGTGGGGTTGAGGCAAAAAGACATATGGGAAGTCTGTGCATACACTCAATGTTTCTGCACATGTACAAAACGCTCTAAAAAAAGGTCTATTTAAAAAAAAAAGAACATACTGGTTAATAATATCCACCCAGTACAGAGGCTAATAAGAACCAAGACAAAGAGAATGCAAAAAAAAAAAAAAAGAAGAAAAGAAAAACTATAGCTTGTTGTTAACCCAGAGACACAACAGCCAAAGGCAGGAAAGCAAGCTTGAAGAAAGGAGGAATGCGAGAATAGCCCCTCGCACAATGACATCTTACAGCGATTAACGAGTAAGCATCAAAGACTTATTTCCCTCATAAGAAAGAAAGAAAGAAAAGCCAAGAGGCTTACGAGGGACACTGAGGTTTTTAGCAGAAAATCTCCACTGTTAAGCCCCTGGCATCACTTGATGTCTTTCCATGTGGCTAAGGAACCAGCTTGTCGCTGCTGTAACTTGTGCTGGTGCCAGTCTCTATGGTAGATCGAGCTGTTTTTCAAGAAAATCAAGGCATAACTGCTTAGTATCAAAGGATCTGGCCCTTGGGGAGGATAAGGTACTGCTCATTTTACCCCATGATGACTTTTTCTCTAACAGTGTAAATGTCTCAACACACTGTGTCTCTCATAAGCAGAGCTGCAGTTCTGATCGCCAATCTGCTGAATGCTGGATGGAACACTTAGCTTTCTACAAACACTCAAAGGACAAAGCGAGGCTAAATTTATTCTGCAGCACCACTCGGGTTTTCCAAACGCAAAAAGAAAAAAACTCCTTCCTTTAATCCAGGGAATTATAAATTCTGTCTGGGATCTAAAGACAGCTATGCTTGCTCAAAATCTGGCACTGTGGACATGAAGAAGATTTAAAGGCTGGAATGATGATGCAATTTGAGCATTTAGAACAGAAGTTGGTTCAGCACTTCAATCTGCCAGCAGAGTCAGCAGCCACACAAAGCACATGGAGATGCCAGACTGCAAATGAGCCGATTTCACAAAACTCATTCTCATTCTCTCTGTACTTCATACAACCACTAACAAATAATTCAGATTCTTACCCAAGCATAGTCTTAGCAAATTCTGCTGTACAAAGAAATTTCAAAGTCAAAACACAAAGATACTGTTCTCAAATCTTTTTCTTCATGATACTTCCCTTTTTAAAATCTCATCCTTAAACATAATTTTGTTTGAGAAAATTAAAAGGCAAAATCTCACTAACATAAGGTACTAACATTTTTCCCTCACAGTTTGTAAAATCTCTTCAGGATGAGAATTCAAGAGAAAAGCTTTCTTTCAAACATCCAAACTAAAAAAAAAAACCAACCCCTCCCCCCCAAAAAACCACCACCACCAACAACAAAAAACAGCCGTGTGCTACAATTTAAAGAACAGTACCCCTCTGTGATTAAACAGATTCAATTACCAAAAAAAGGAAACAAGCGCCAAGTGGGGCAGCACTTGGGAGGCAGAGGCAGGCGGATCTCTGTGAGTTCAAGGTCAGCCTGGTGTACAGAGTGAGTCCAGGACAGCCAGGGCTACACAGAGAAACCCTGTCTCAAAAAAAAAAGGAAACAAAATGAGGCTTAAAAGGGAAGATACTCAACTTTTGATTAAAATATTTTGATTATCTGTAGCAAACAAAGAAAAAGGGAACCATAAATGTAGTAGTGATGAAGTCTACTTTTATTCTGTAAATGTGCATCACTGTGGTGAATATAAAAATTACTGGAAAGAGAACAAAAATAAAAATGTTTTATAAATAATAGTAGCAAAACAATACACGTCTTAAGTTTAAGGCTTGAAACTGAGCTAAATTTCTAACATTGGACACTGTAACTTGTTCAAAAAGCTTTGTCAATTGCTAATAAAACCTTAATTAAGCTCAAAACCAGGATATGAGCAAACTCCTCCTGAAGAAGCTTTTCTCAGAGTATTATAACGTTTAATTTAAGGAAACAGTATGATTTTGAAGTCACTGGCTAACTTAATTTAGCCCAATTACAATCCTGTGAGCAGAATGTTGACATTTTCTTCTCTTAAGAAAAATCTTCCAGCCGGGCGGTGGTGGCGCACGCCTTTAATCCCAGCACTTGGGAGGCAGAGGCAGGCGGATCTTTGTGAGTTCGAGGCCATCCTGGTCTACAAAGTGAGTCCAGGACAGCCAGGGCTACACAGAGAAACCCTGTCTCGAAAAACCAAAAAAAAAAAAAAAAAAAAGAAAAATCTTCCAGAAAGCACCTCTCACATTTGTTCACAATGCATAGTTTATCCGCATTTTTTTCCTTTCTAAATGGTCAGAAGGGTAGAAGAGCTCCATAGTCACTGTGTGTGGCTAGTAATGATACTTTTATTTGTCATTGTACAAAGCCTGTTAAATATTTACAACAAAGACAGCAATATCTAGCCCTAAACACCCAGTTGTGAGTTTGAATTGTTTTAGAAATAAATCTATGACAAGTTTTCGCCAGCAAAATGCCAGAAGACTTTACTAACAGCTTCAAGGGACCCAGCGGGTCCAGAGGAGCAGTTACAGGCCATCTGGTGATTACTTATCATTATTTACACAGCACTGCTGATGTACACACAGATGCGTTATGAATTCACACACAGAGAGGCCCTAACAAGGACATCAGACAGAACGTGACTGATGAGCAAGTCAACATGCATTAAAGAAATGCATTAACCTGAAAGAGAGAGAACACCAGCTTTTTCTTTTTTAATATGCCGAATTAGCTGGAAGATTATTTCATTAAAGAATGGTAAGTTCTATACAGTGACACAGTATCCAACCAGTCAAAAATCTAGCAATATGTGGTTTTGTAGTGGTGACAAAGTGAGATAAATGAAGGAAGAGAGACTATTAGATCCAGAGACACTTTATAAACTCATCAGTTTGTTTAAAAGTAACAAATAAATAAGTAAATAGTAAAATAAATGGGTGTGGGGGAGGAGTTTAGGCTTCAGAAGAACTATTGAAATAGAAAGACACAGGATTTTATTTTATTTTACCAGGAATGCTCTGAGGACAATTCTAACACCCCCATTTTTAAAATATTCAGTTGTATGGAGGAAAAACAAGAGTGAATAAACAAAAAATTTCACTTTAATTTCCTGATTATAGCTCCAATTTGATTCATACAGCATCTTTTGTTTTTTGTTTGTTTGTTTGGGGTGGGCAGGGATGGAGAATAGGCAAGGATGCTTTAATATATTATGCTTTTAATAACACAAAGAGCTAACCAATCACGTGTTTCAGGTGAGTATGAGGAGATCAGATCTAACATTAAGAAACCTGAGTTTAATTCCTTGCTCTCAACTGCTGTGTGCATTTTAAGTCCTAGTTCCAATTCTGTGTACAACACATGACTGTGGCCAAGTTCCATCACAGGTTACATAAATCCACAGAATTCTCAAAGTGGAGTGGAAATTATTACAAAATCAACATTGTACAAAAAATGAGGTTAACATTTGGCCTAACTGTGCATAATGCAGTACATTTTCAGCTGCCTGGCAGCATGCAGTCACTCTTACCAGATGGGAACTTGATCAATTATTGAATGAAAAATTGAGTTTAAAAAAACCTCTTAGCAGGAGATAAGGAAGAAAAGCATATTCATTTGCCTGAAACTGCCTTCACCTGTCGTAGCATGTAAAACATAGCATACACCACACACCACAATGGCATTTGCCTACCTAACCCATTTCTTTCCTGGTTATTTTTCAATTCATGATGCTCCAGAACATAAAGAATGAGTAATCAGCATCAAGTTATTCTTTTTGCTTTTCTTTTGTGCTCATGCTAGATAATGGAGAAACTTGCCAAAGGGCTAGAATGAACGATCTAGAGTCCCATAGTACCAGTATGGGCCTTTTAATGGGAAAGCTGGGATAACAGAAATAACATAGATTTGTGTTATATAGACAACAAAACATATACCTTTGTAGCAGGGCAGCATTAACCAATCACAGGAGCTATTTGATGCCTTATATGTTACACAGCAATAGACATTTAGGTGCTAATGCTCATGGAGGCAAAGGATGTAAAGCAATAAACAGCTCTGGAGGTTGGCTAAGTGCCAAGGGAAGCCAGGACTACAGCACCACAAACATCACTCCTACTATGACAGGACATGGAGGTATAAGAAGCTGCTGTTGGGCTGGAGAGATGGCTCAGCTGTTAAGAGCACTGGCTGCTCTTCCAGAGGTCATGAGTTCAATTCCCAGCAACCACATGGTGGCTCACAACCATCCATAATGAAATCTGGTGCCCTCTTCTGGCCTGCAGATATACCTGCAGACAGAACACTGTATACATAATAAATAAATCTTTAAAAAAAAAAAAAGAAAAGAAAACTGAAATCAGGAAATTAAAAAAAAAAAGAAGCTGCTGTCAATCCCATTTCAACTAGGATGCCACTGTTATTCTTTTCTTTTCCTTTTTTTTAAAGATGATGTCTCCAGGCTGACCTCAAACTTTCTATACAACTGACCTGGAGGTCTGAGTACTCTAGGAGAAAAGAAGATCTTGAGAGTAAATACCTGGGGCCACACTGGACAAAGAAATAATCATTTCCCTTAAAGGACAGGACTGTTAAGCACAGTTACAACAGAAACTTTTCTCAGTGGCTGACAATGAAATACTGTCCTCAGAGGAAATGTACTGCTCTTTTCTTTTCTTTTTTTTTTTTTTTTGGTTTTTTTTTTAAGACAGGGTTTCCCTGTGTATCCTTGTCTGTCTTAGACTCTGTAGACCAGGCTGGCCTTGAACTCTCAGAGATCCGCCTGCCTCTGCCTCCCGAAGGCTGGGATTAAAGAAAGGTATGGGTCACCACGCCCGGCAGGAAATGTACTGTTCTTAAAACAAACTATACAATAAACAGATATGAGAAGCTTCTACTTAAAGACTTGATGATGATATCCATAATTTAAATCTGCATAATTTGTTCTGCAAACCAGGATATGTTCCTGACAGGAAACAGCAGCATGGAATCTGTTGGTTCCTTGGTAATAGTGACTGGAGAGAGAGCTCCGCTGTGTTTGCTGTGCGAGCATGAGGATCTGAATCTGATCTGAATCTGATCTGACACGGAAATCCAGTTGTGCTGGCTCTCACTTGTGATTCCAAAGGACTCAGAGAGATGCAGATTCCTAAGGCTTTCTGTCAAGCTATCCAGCCTAGCTTAATCAGCAAGCTCCAGGTCCCAGTGAGAGACCCTACAATAGGCTGTTGGACACAGCCCCAAAGTGGCTGCAACTGCATGCTCAAGATCTGCACAAGATCAAACCATCCAAAATTCCAGCATGGACAGGAGAGGTGGCTCATGAAATTCCACCCCTAGCTGAGGAGCTATTAGCAAGCCATGGCTGCCGGAAGAGTCAATGTTTTTAGGGATGTGGCCCTAGGAGATGGAACTACACCCATGAATATAGAGAACAGTAAGTAGACTCAGTGGATTCGAGGGGATGATGGATCCTGAAGAATGACATCCAAGGCCTCCATATGCACATATACATGCATATATATGGGAGCGAGAGCACGCGCGCGTACACACACACACACACACACACACACACGGCAGAAGCAACCAAAAGGTAAGTCATCTAACTGCACATGAAATAATACTTCAAATTTAGGATTTCTGATAATAGCATCGTATGTGTACTTGCTTCCATTCTATTGGCTTTATAACAGACCTTGAAGTAAAAGTGGCACCCCAAAATATTAAAAACTTATAGGACTAAGCAAGGTATGATGGTGTATAAATGTATTCCCAGCGAGTTGGGAGGCTGAGGCAAAAGGATCACTTGAGCCCAGGAGTTTTAGATTAGCAATATACTGAAGACTCATCTTAAAAAGTATTTTCCAGCTGGGTATGGTGGCGCACGCCTTTAATCCCAGCGCTCGGGAGGCAGAGGCAGGCGGATCTCTGTGAGTTTGAGGCCAGCCTGGTCTACAAAACGAGTCCAAGACAGCCAGAGCTGTTACACAAAAAAACCCTGTCTCGAAAAAAAAAAAAAAAGTATTTTCCTTACAAGACTTTCTAGATTCAGCACCGATTATATCTCTATTATTTTAACAAAAACACAAAGTCATTTTATAATTCCAATATTTTTGTTAGGTTAGTTACTTTGGTTTTTCAAGACAGGGTTTCTCTGTGTAGCCCTGGCTGTCCCGGTACTCATTCTGTAGACCAGGTTGGCCTCAAACTCAGACACTGACCTGCTTCTGTCTCCTGAGTACTGGGATTAAAGGTGTGGGCCACGACTACCTGGCTAATTACAATGTTTTTAAACAAGTTTTTTTTTTTCTGTTCTTTTCTTTTTTTCAATGCTGGGGATCAAACTGGGGCCTCATTTTTCCGTATTTTTAAGACTTAGCTTTAATTTGCATGTATCTATGCATATGAATGTGTCGGATCCTCTAGTTGGAGTCACAGGTGGTTGTGAGCCATCGTCATGCTAAGGTCCTCTGCAAAAGCAGTTCAGGTCTTAACTACTGCTGAATCACGGTCTCAGAAAGCTTCTTATACTGTCCTTGAATTTGTGATCACCTTTTCTTAGTTTATCAGATGGCTGGGATTTCAGGAGTATTTAAGTACACTGGGCTCTTAAATATATGCTACCTTATAACTGCTTCAAAAGCCCACACAACTTGGTTTACGAAGGCCTCTGTCAAAAGGGTATCTGGCTGGGGGGTGGGAGGGCTGAAGAGATGGCTCAGCGGTTAAGAGCACTGGCTGTTCTTCTAAAGGACCCGGATTCAAATCCCAGCACCCACATAGCAGTTCGAAACTATCTGTAATGGCCAGGCGTGGTGGTGCACACCTTTAATCCCAGCGCTCAGGAGGCAGAGGCAAGTGGATCTCTGAGTTCAAGGAATAAGTTCCAGGATAGCCAGGGCTACACAGAGAAACCTTGCCTCGAAAACCAAAAAAGAAACAAACAAAAAGATGTCTGGGGGATTGTTGCCTTAACAAAACTAACCCATTCTCAGGAGGCAGCTCAGCTCTGTTAATGCCTGCTTGTACCACATTCCATAGAGAGGTTTTAGCAAGAATACTGTTCCCCAAGTTCTCTCTCATGAGGGTGATGAGACCTCAAGAGAAATAGTCTCAATAGGACAACAGGAATAAGAGGGCTAAAAAGTGTATCATCTGTCTTTTCATACAAGAATGCAGACAGCACAACCTTCAGAAGCCATTTTTTTTAAGTACACATAGTGTATTTAGAACTCAGCTGTGTCACATCAGATTTGGGAAGTAGATCATGAACACAACCCAAAAATAACAGCCATTAAAAACCTAGCAACCAAAACATGTTTATGTATCCATTGAAAGCCTGGTGGTTTTGATTATATAGTGGAGGGTATAATCCACTAGTCTATTTTAGGTAAATTTTCTTTTCACCTTCCCTTAATATTAAACTACAGGATGATTTCTGAGTTTAAAGATGCATATGGTAGAGTCTGCACAAGGAATAGATACAGAACAGAGCAGAATTCCCATGTTCTCTTGGATTGCTTTGGTTTTGGAGATGAAGATTGAACTCAGAGCCCAGCCTTGTACATTCAGCTCTATTGTGCTAAATCTCCAACCAAAAAAAAAAAAAAAGAAAGAAAATCTTACATGTATGAATCTTTTTTTTTTTTTTTTTTTTTTGTTTTTGAGCCTAGCCTTTTAATGGCTGAGCCATCTCTCCAGCTTTTTTTTTTTTTTTTAAGAATTTATTTATTTATTATGTATTCAGTGTTCTGTCTGCATATTTGCCTGCAAGTCAGAAGAGGGCACCAGATCCCATTATAGATGGTTGTGAGCTATGATGTGGTTGCTGGGAATTGAACTCAGGACCTCTGAATTCAACTGAAGAGCAGCAGTGCTCTTAACTCTAAGCCATATCTCCAGCCCATGTATGAATCTTTTGCCTGCACATATGTTTGTGTTCTCTATGCATGCAGTTCCTGTGGAGGTCAGGAGAGGGTGTTGGGTCCTCTGGAATTGCAGTTACAGATATTTGTGAGCTGCCGTGTACTCGGAATCAAATCTAGGTCCTGCGCAAGATCAATAATGCTCTTAATCTCTGAGCCAAGTCTTTCTCCTTACTACTGCTTTTGGAGACTTCTCTAAGTATAGGTCCTAAAACATGCCTTCCAAAGATGATCAGGGTTCCTTCCTGGGATTTAAATAGCTGTTTTGTTTCTACTACTTTTGGAATATAGAATTTGAGTCAATCAGAAGTAGATTACAAGTAATTCAAAGGCCTCTCTCTGAGTGGTTCCAAAATGAAGCCATTCCCAAGATTTAAGGAAGTTGAATGGCATGCCAAAGGGTAGTTGGCTTTACCAAATTTGTACCTTCTGCCACACAGAGATCCGCCTGCCTTTGCCTCCGAGTGCTGGGACTAAAGGCATGCGCCACCATGCCTGGTCACCATGCCTTCTTTAACAGAAGGATAGAAAGCTCCATCTAAAGGGTTTGGTACCGATGCGGTATCACCTCCTTTGCATATCAGAAACTGTTCTTTCAGGTACAATCATAGTTCTCCAGTTATATTTAGTCATGTATTTACATTTCTTCTGCGATCTGGTAACATACAGCTCTGGAGTAGGATTTCTTTTTTTTCTTTTTTTTTTTTTTTTTTGGTTTTTCGAGACCGGGTTTCTCTGTATAACAGCCCTGGCTGTCCTGGACTTGCTTTGTAGACCAGGCTGGCCTCGAACTCACAGAGATCCTCCTGCCTCTGCCTCCCAAGTGCTGGGATTAAAGGCGTGCACCACCACGCCCAGCTTGGAGTAGGATTTCAATGGACACATATGATCACCTCATGCTACATGACAGAGAAAATGTGACATAAAAACAAACAAACAAAAAAGAAGTGATGGTGTTGTCAAGTTCCAAGTTCCATATTCAACTTCCCACTAGGAATGAAAGCTTCCCATATGTGACCCTGATGTCACAGTGAATGCAAGAAACCAATACGCAATTCAGAAATGTGGGAAAAGACTCACAGAGAGAAGCCAAAGTAAACTTTTCTTTCCTAGTACTAAATACATCCTAAAAAAAAAAATTTGTCCCCCAAAACAGGGTTTCTCTGTATATCCCTGGCTGTCCTTGACTCACTTTGTAGACCAGGCTAGCCTTGAACTCACAGAGATCCACCTGCCTCTGCCTCCCGAGTACTCGAATTCAAGGAGTGCACCACCACTGCCCTGCATTTTTAGACTTTTAAAATATTTTATTTTTATTTACTATGGTGTCTGTGTATATGATGTGTGTATGTGCAGGTGCACACATGCCAGAGTGTACATATGGAGGTTGGAGGATAATTTTCAAGAGTCCACTCTTTTTCCTCAACCTTCCTCCATGGGATCCGATATCAAATTCAGGTTGCCAAGTTTGTGCAGCAAGTGCTTTTACCTTTTCAACCATTTGGCCCCACCCTGCAAAGATCATTTTTCCTCTGCCTCTGTATGTTGTTATTAAAAGTGTGCATCTCCATGTCTGGCTCAAAAAATTGTATTTGTTTGTTTGTGAGGCAAGGTCTCATGTAGGCTGGGCTGGCCAGGAATGGTGGCACACACCTCTAAGGTAGACCTTTGTGAATCAGAGGACAGCCTGGTGAGTTCCAGGGCAGCAACAGCTACAGAGTGAGATCTTGTCTTTAAAAAAAAAAAAAAAAAAGTCAAATATGAGGAAAATAAACTCACCCAAAATTCAGATATTTCAAACAGTACAGCATATGCCAGAGTCACAGCACACAGCAATATGGAATTCACACACACAAATTTAGAGGGATCATTTTACATGCCTACTTTAATAATGAATGCTATTTGGACATGGGAACACACCTAGACATGTGAAAAAAATTTTAGCAGGGAAGAAGATACACTCTAGGATGCTGAATACTGAAGAATACAATGATTTGGTTTAAGTATCCTATCAGAAGTTTTCAGCATTTATTGAAATCTGGGATCTTGGGCTGGAGAGGTGGCTCAGAGGTTAAGAGCACTGGCTGTTCTTCCCAAGGTCCTGAGTTCAATTCCCAGCAACCACATGGTGGCTCACAGCCATCTACATTGAGATCTGCCTGGGCAGATATGTAGAGCAAATACTGTATACATAATAAATAAAAAAAAATGTTTAAAAAAATCCGGGATCTTTTTTCTATTTCTTTTCCAATCACCATCATCTACATCTCAAATTCCAATTCTCAGAAACATCTAGGGCTTAGGTGTTCTTTTTGTTTAAGTATTTACAACACATAATGGAACCAGTCTGCAATCTCACATACCACCAGTAAGTGTCACTGAACAGTTACATGATGTTCCTAACTGTTACAGTTCAGGTTCTATAAAATGAAGGCAAATACAATTTTTATTCATTTTTTTCATATCATTTATAGAAGCATTAGAAAAAAGATCTAGGAAAAAAGTTAAATGAAAATGAAATTAAAAATGAAAAAAAGAAAAACAATAATATTTCAATAGAATTATTTTATTTTAAAAAGTATATGAAACACATCTGACATATAATGTACAGACATGCAAACAATTATGTGGGAGCCGACATACAGAACAACACATGTCATGGTATCAGACAGGGGAAATGTTTGTACAATACTTTTGGATCTCAAGTTCTATGTTGGGTTTGTCGGTCCCTGATGGAGAGTACCTGCCTTATCTGTTAACACAATTTTTCTGGATCAACAATCAAAAGAAACAGTTCTTTCCCTTATTTGAAAAATCCACAGAGATTCTGAAATTGGAGGCTTACAATGAATGGGAACATTCTTAGCTGACTCTCTACATATGTGAAGCAGACTTTTATATACAAGAAGGTCAAGAAGATATTTCTAAACTTGTTTTGTCTTTAGGAAGACAGCTTTAGAAATGAAGAGAGAGTAACGTGTTCTTTAACACTGTGTGCTGGAAAACAAACATCAGTCGAATAACGAGATGGAAGAAAGCAAGGCAGATTTCATTACGGTGGAGTGCCTACACTTCCTCATAACTTGGATTTACACGCTGCAAATCCTCTGATCTGATTACCTCCAGTGATCACGTAAAATACCGGCTTTAAACTCTTTGCCTTAGTGATAAAACAGCCACTTTGATTCACAACAAGACATTCACAATAAAGTATATTGTAAACGTACCTGTCCACAGCCTGGGGCACTGCACACAAACGGTCTGTCGTCTCCCATATTTCATAAAGCAGAGCAGAGCTGTGGGGGGGTAGGAGTAGGGGAAAAGTTATGTTAAATACGCTGGAGGAAAAAAAAATGCGTTTCAAAAATATCAAGCCTAGAAACAGGTGTTCCAAGAATGCCATCTATCAAAGCTGTAAACACAGGCTACTTTGGGGAGACCCATTAGACAGGTGGCATCTGATCTACTGTGCCTCAATTGAAACTTTTAATTAGGAAAATTCAGACTTAAATAGTGAAGGAATTTTAAGCCTTTGCTGGTTTCCCCTCTTTCTGCTACAGTATATATAACACATTTCTCCAGTCTGAATTACAACCAGTACAGCTCTCTACGTCAATAAATTCACTGAACGCTCGATACGGAAGCCATATTTCTGAACTAGAGAAGACCAAAATTTGTCATTTAATTAATTAAGGGATTATAGGAGGGGTGCTCCATTTTACAGGACTATAATCTGACTCCCTGGTGTATAAACTACGAGACTGTTGGCAAGGGTCGTTTATCCTAGATTATTGCCAAAGAAAACAAAGCACCCATCCTATTGGACTACATGGGAAATGATTTTCATTAATAAAAAAATAAAATAAAAATTTCCTCTCCCCACTGGGAGCCTCCTTCTCCTCCCCACAGCAATCATCTGTGGCAAATGAAGAAATATCAGTGCCCTTCCCCCCTCTGATTCTATTTATGGCTAAGTCTTTAAAAGCAGCAATAAAACAAATGTCGACTCTTTGGGGGTTTACTGGGTGAATATGTTCCGGCTGTTTTTGCTCTCGGTCAGAGTTCTTGGGTTGCTCTGTTGCAGCGGGCAGATGTGTGCTGCTGCAGGGGATAAGGGGGTGCACTTAAAGGCACCGCCATCCATCCCTCTTTTTCTCTGAAGAATTTAATAGAATTTATACTGTTTTTTTAAATGACTAAAGCTAATCTCTTGAAATGTCTATCAAAATTCTTTGTCAAAAACGCAATCTGAATATATTGAGGAAATTTCTCATATTCCAACTAAGAATAAAAACCAGGCAGAGATGAGTAAAGATTAGAAGTGCAAATCACAATAAAAATATTCCTAAAAGATAAACAATAATTTGGAAGAGTCAAAGAAAATATTGGGAGGAAGGATAAAAGTAGTCTTACAGAACAAGGTTCTAAGGACATTTTCACATAAACACCCACAACACAGACTGATACATAAAAGGATGTGAACAAGGAAAGATAAGTGAGGGATAATCCTTGAAATATGTCTGGAAACAACTTCAGAACTGTAACAAAATCTCAAATTTTATATTGGAGATAAACCAAAATGTCAGGTCAGATGGATGTGAATTAAAATAAAACGTTAACATGCTAAATGAATCTAGTAACCAGAAAATCATGCTTAAAATAGAGGGCAACTAGGTAATACCGTTCCTATTCTCTTAGGATTTACTTTTGAGTTAGAAACCAGTATTTTTGGTTGTCTAATCAGAATTCCACAACTAATCGGTGTTTAAGTGTGAGGTGCCCCATAAAACAGAAGGGCTGCTTGGTAATCTTCCATGTGGTAGGAACATGGTCTAACTATGAAGGAAACTAATGCTTCACTCCTGCGGTGATGGAACAGAATCTGTGTGACATATGTATACACAGATTTATGTCACCTTTAGCCAGGATAAATTGCTTCAATAAATTCTGTTCCTAGGAGAGGCCAGCTAAAGCTGATGATTGGGAATTGGGAAATGAGAGCTTCATTCTTCCTCACATAGCCCCAGGACAACAAGGTTTTCTGGTTTGTTTGTTTGTTTGTTTTAAATATGTTTTAAAAACAAATAAATTATTTTTTAGTTCTTTCTGGAACCATAACACAGTATCAAAAAATAAGTAAAGAAAAGCAAATAAATATAAAAACTATGGATGGCTAAAAACTCAGACACGCTGGGAAGCAGATCTACAGGAATCTCTAACTGTGGTGCAGCAGGGCCTGCTTTCCTAACGTAATCAGAAGATCAGAACTCGACTTTCTGAGTGAGCTTTTTCTGTCAAGGTAGAAGAGGATGCAGAATTAGGCAAAAGTCCTTTCTTTTACATTGGTTCTAGCACCTTCGGTAAATTTTCTCCTGTAGGGTTCTTTCTGATAAGGTGGGGAATAGAAAGTGATTACATAAATCCAAGAACAAATTTTCCTCAAGCCACAAATTTAAAAAAAAGAGGATGATTATAATTTGGAATCTTTACTAAGAATATGATATGAAAATAAAATTGTGCTTTATTAAAAGAGAAAAAGAAGACTTTGGGAGAAAAAGCATTGAAATCTAACAGAAGTAAGCTTTTCTTTGGTCTTGAACGTTAAACTGGCAGCCACTAATAGGATTTCCTGCTTCCGTCCCAATTTGTAAGCCTTTGTTTTACCATTTTTACCAAAACAGATTACAATGGGAGGAAGAAGTCTTTTTTAAATGGCTAGTTATTCTTAAATTATCCCCCTTTTCTTGAGTCCCTTGTCATTTCCATCATTTCTGCATTCAAGAAAATTTAAATATTTAACAATAGGAATAATCTTTTTCCTTATTTAAAAAAATTCCACTCATGCCAAGTGGAATTTTTTAAATAAGGAAAGAGATTAAAGCACACCTTTAATCCCAGCACTCGGGAGGTAGAGGCAGGTGGATCTCTGTGAGTTCAAGGCCAGTCTGGTCTACAAAGTGAGATCAGGACAGCCAGGGCTACATAGAGAAAGCTTGTCTCGAAAAACAAACAAGAAAACCAACCCCTCCCCAAAAAAAATTCCACTTACACCTTTAAATTTTTTCCTTCATTCTCCATCTGCTATATCAATTGTGACACAAAAGAATGTTTCTGGTTATTTTTATATGACAAGCAAAAAGCAACACATTTCTATCATGTAAACAGATGGAGACAAAAGTGAAACCTTGAAGGATGATGTTGCCTCTCAGTGTGAATTAAACTCACTGATCATCTGTAACTCTGCGGCTTGACAAGCAGACCATGTGTCTAGACATGACACTCACAGTATGTTGTCTCCTTCCTCATCTATCTTTCAGGATGAAATGTAAGAACTTTATAGAACTAAACAATAAATGATGAGAAGAATATACAAATTAAGAGGTACTAGCAAGAGTAAGTGAGATGCTTTCTGAAAAGATTTTAGGACAAGAAAACAAAGATGCATTAAAAGGTTGTCCTTAGAGACCCATGTCTATAGGAAAAAGGCTCATATATTCAGAGCAACCAGAATGTGTAAATGATACAATTAGGATTTGCCTTAAAGAAAAAAAACATCTGAATGTTCGGAGACAAGAAAATCAAAGTTTAGAGCCAATGAGATGGTTCAGTAAGTAGAATCACTTGATCTGACTCAATCCCAAAAACTCAAGGTAGAAGGAAAGAACCAGCTTCTGAGAGCTGTCCTCTGACCACCATGTGCACAGCATGGACATGCATACATGATAATAAAATATATATTTATTTTATTTTTTGAGACAGGGTTTCTCTGTGTAGCCCTGGCTGTTCTGGACTCACTCTATAGACCACGCTGGCCTTGAACTCCCAGAGATCCGCCTGCCTCTGCCTCCCCAGTGCTGGGATTAAAGGCGGGTGCTACCATGCCAGGCAATTACAGACAGCTGTGAACTGCCATGTGGTTGCTGGGATTTGAACCCGGGTCCTTTGGAAGAACAGCCAGTGCTCTTAAACCCTGAGCCATCTCTCCAGTCCAATAAAAAAATTAAAAAAAAAGAAAAGCAAAGATTTAGAGAATTACATTTTTATAATATTCTATTTATTTGTATGCATATGTGTGTGTTTGTGTGTATCTGTGTGTATATTTGCATGTCAGCACAGGTGCTCTCAGATATTAGAAAAATCTCAGGTATTAGATCCACCTGTAGGTGGAGGGACAGTCAGTTCTGAGTTACTCAACATGGGTGCTGGGCTCTTTACATACTAAAGTGTTTGTCATAGTAATATTTATGACCAACAAAGAATAGGAATTAAGGGCTGAAGGAAAATATAAATTAAGGTACTGCATTACAACAGACTATATGTAAGGTGTTAAGAATAACATTTTGGCCGGGCGGTGGTGGCGCATGCCTTTAATCCCAGCACTTGGGAGGCAGAGGCAGGTGGATCTCTGTGAGTTCAAGGCCAGCCTGGTCTACAGAGTGAGTCCAGGACAGCCAGGGCTACACAGAGAAACCCTGTCTCAAAAAAAAAAAAGAAGAATAACATTTTGAAAACTATTTAATGACATGAAAAAGTAGTGCTCATTAAATATAAAATTATGGGGCCAAGGAGTGGCTCAGGAGGTAAAAGTGTTTGCCTTTTTTACACAAGCCTGACAACTTTGGTTCAATCCCTGGAACTCATGTAAAAAGAAGAGTAGTATACCTCTATAATCCCATCCTACTATAAAACAGACGAATCGACCAGAAGCTCAAAGGTCAACTAACCTGGAGGACACAGATGCAACAAGAGACCCAGCACCAACAAGACGGAAATTAACTTTGACAGACTCTGAGTTCCCACAGGTAGGGATGCTGTGGCACGGGAAAGCCAGAATCATACATACACACAAAGTGAATAAATGAATAGACATTTAGATAAATAGAATTTTGTATGCACTATAATTTGAAATTCTATGAAAAGAAGCAAAAATAGTAAGGATTAAAAAGATAAAGGATGACTGCAGGGCGGTGGTGGCTCACGCCTTTAATCCCAGCACATGGTGGCTGAGGCAGGAAGATCTCTGAGTTTGAGGCCAGACTGGTCTACAGAGTGAGTTCTAGGACAGCCAGGGCTATACAGAGAAACCCTGTCTCAAAAACCAAAAAGAAAAAAAGATAAAGATAGGGACTAGAAAGATGGTTCAGTAGGTAAGAGCGCTTGTTTGCAGATTTCCGGGGTTCATTTCCCAGCACCCACATAGTGCCTCACAACCACCCAAAACTCTAGAGTCTGACACCTTCTTCAGAACTCCTCAGGTACTATGCATGCATGCACATAGTACACATATATACATGAAGGGAAAACATTTATATAAAATAATTCTTTTAGAAAGATGAAGAAATTAACACTAAAATGAATACAAAATGAATAATTACTATATATAAGATAACTGTATTCTAGATTACTTTTTCTTGTACTATTAGTATTCTCAAGTCTATAATGATCAGAGTTGCTTTTAATAAATCAAAAGTAAAAAAGTATGGGCTAGCAGGCAAAGTGCTTGCCATATGCCGATGACTTTTTTGAGTTTGAAGACTGTAATCCATGTAAAGGTGGAAGGAGAACACCAACTTCATTAAGTTGTCCTGAGACCTGTACCATGTGGCACATGTGCCCCTCAACACATATCATACACACACACAATAATGACAAGTGAAATATATTTACATATAAAAATACAGTCTAACAGAAGAGAATGTTGATCTGTATGACTGAACAAAAAGAAAAAAAGCAAGCATGTCTTTGAGTTAAAAAAAAGCCTGTATCTTTTAAGCCATTCTAAAGCACTGAAAACTAAATTAAAGAGTCAAAGTCCTATAAAGCATCAGTAGCAACTGAAAAAAATAAATTAAGAGAAGACCATGAAAAAAGCCTAAAATCACACACTAGCAGCTTCATACAGAGAGCAGGCATGGTAGGACAGCTAAGAGTTCCAGCAGCTCTTCCTTTAATACTGCCCACAATCCATTTCAGAATCCCTGGCAAGAAATATTACTTACAGTAATTATCAATCAGAAATTATTAGAAACTGAAGCTGGGCGGTGGTGGTGCACACCTTTAATCCCAGTATTTGGGAGACAGAGGCAGGTGGATCTCTGAGTCTCAGGCTAGCCTGGTGTACAGAGCAAATTTCAGGACAGCCAGGGCTACACAGAGAAATCTTGTCTCAAAAAAAAAAAAAAGGAGAAAGAAAAGAACAAAGGAGAAGAAATGACAGAAACTGTCTACAACATACACCTCTAAGGCAATGACAGGAGCTGACACAGACCCTGGTGGGTGCTGAGCACCATTTAACTTTAAACTAGCTGGAAATTCTAAGTCAGGCTCCAACTCTGCACCTCCATGCCTTTAGGACATTAATACAAAAAGTATATATGTGTGGTAGGAGTTTATTAACAACAATTGTGAGAACGTTTTTGTTTAATTCCAGGTGGGCTGCTTAAGACACAGGCGTAGGGCTGGAGAGATGGCTCAGCGGTTAAGAGCACTGGCTGCTCTTCCAGAGGTCATGAGTTCAATTCCCAGCAACCACATGGTGGCTCACAACCATCCATAATGAAATCTGGTGCCCTCTTCTGGCCTGCAGATATACCTGCAGACAGAACACTGTATACATAATAAATAAATCTTTAAAAAAAAAAAAAAGACACAGGTGTAAAGTATTAACAGTCTCGTGAGCTAGCAGGGGCGTGGCTTAACCAGCTGAGCAAGTTTAACTCTGAGGATTTGGGAGAGAGAAATAAAAAGCCAGAGCCCCAAGAAGAGAAGGGGGTTACAAAGAGAAAAGAGAGAAGGAGCTCCACAAAGAAGTAAAAGAGAATGGGCTTTATAAAGAAGAGTAAAGAGGCTTTACAGAGAAGTAGGAGAAAGCTCTACAGAGAAGAGAAAGGGCTACAAGGTAGAAAGCGGTTGCTGCTCTCCCAGCTGCTGGTGTTCCCCAAACTGCTGCTTGTTCTTTCTGCTGCTGTCTCCTGGTTTGCTGGGCTTCTAATGAGACTGGTGTTACCCCCAAAGAATCCAACGACCCTAATCTGCAGGAAGTAGTTCAAAGAGACCTATGTCCCTTCTCCCTCTAACCTTCTTTCTCTCCCACCTAGGGTTAGGGGGTTGAAGGGAACGAGGGGTGGAAGGGGGGTAGAGGTGTTAAGCACAATGAATTAAGTACAGTAACATAAAGCAGATTGTATATATTGGATAATTAAAAGGCTTTGTCTACAGGTGGTGCACAACGAGACTGGCACAATGGGTAATGTCACATCTAATGCTGTGGAGGAGACGGCAGGATTTGAAGGAGTGAATATCAGCAAAAGGCTTATGATGGCTGCTGCCACTGGGTTCTCTCCTGCTTTGTGCCGAGAATGGATTTTTTGTATGTTGTTGTTTTTCCTCCTATATGAATCTTTTGCAGGCAGAAACTTTGAGGTCCTACCTCGAGGCCCCACAGCAAAATGTGCGAGCCATTTCAGACAAGTGCAGCTGAGAGTTAGCAGGTTATAAACAAACTGATACAAAAAGCATTTAATTCATTGAAAATGTCTTTGTTACTCATTTTAAAATGCAATTTTTAGTTCCAGTCCATTTGAAAGCTACTATTGAAAACTGTATAGGATTTAAGAACTTATAGTTTTGTTAGATATTAGTTTAGCTGACTGCAGAAATATGCTCTATGTAGTCTCTTGTGTATGGTTTTAAGTTAAACAGATGGCACATAGATAAAAAAACAAGCAATGTCTGTCTATTTAGAAAGACAGACAGATAATAGTTTTCAAAAACCTCAGAGACCTACAGAAAATGGCACTTAATGCTTTAATAAGAAAGGGGTTTTCGGGGGTTGGAGAGATGGCTTAGTGGTTAAGAGCACCGACTGCACCAGATGACCCGGGTTCAATTCCCAGCACCCACATGGCAGCTCGCAACTGTCTCTAACCCCAAGATCTGACACCCTCATACAGACATGCATGCAAGCAAAACACCAATGTGCATAAAATAAAAATAAATCATTTTTAAAAAAAGAAAAGAAGGGTTTTTCTGACAGAGAGACATCTGCTCCTGGCAGCACCCTGAATATAAAAGATGATGGGCATTAAAGAAACAAATGTGGCAAGATAGTCATGGAACAAAAAAACTGCTGATAGCAGGCTGTCTGTTCAATCTGTGAACAAGCAGGACACTGAAAAGTCGACTGATCAATGTTACAGAGATAAGGTAGGCCAGTCCTTTAATATTTCTGCTTCACAGAAAATGTTGTCTGATATTCTGGGCCAATAGGCTGAGCACTGGATGGCCCAACGACACAGAGAAACCATCGGTGACTGTTTGTTTAGGTAGCCAGCAACCTCTGTCATTACTATAGTCTTGGAAGTTGCTTGCTCTACACTTCCTACATACTTAAGTAATAATTTAATTTCCTTCTAAAGTCTCTGATGCAGTTGAAGCCTAAATAATTATAATCATACAATTAAGGTTAGTTGTATAGGATTTAAGTAATGTTTTAAGTCTAAAAGATATTATAGGTTGATAAATGCAAATAAGAATAGAAAATTATAGGGGTGCAGAACTCTAAGCCTGGTATAGATAATAGATGCTTTCTCAAAGGTTGCTAAATACAAATGGCCTGGACGTTGTAAATATAATTCTTGATAGATCTGATAAATATCTTTATATATATACACAATATATATAAATATCTTTATACACACACACACCATGTTTTGAACTAAAAGGGGGAAATGTGATAGGAGTTTATTAAAACCAATTGTGAGAATGTTTTTGTTTAATCCCAGGTGGACTGCTTAAGACACAGGTATAAAGTATGAGCTAGCAGGAGCATGGCTTAACCAGCTAAGCAAGTTTAACTCTGAGGACTTGGGAGAGAGAAATAAAAAGCCAGAGCCCTGAGAAGGGGTCTACAAAGAGAAAAGAGAGAAAGAACTCTACAAAGAAGTAAAAGGAGCCGGGCGTGGTGGCGCACGCCTTTAATCCCAGCACTTGGGAGGCAGAGGCAGGCGGATCTCTGTGAGTTCGAGGCCAGCCTGGTCTACAAAGCAAGTCCAGGACAGCCAGGGCTGTTACACAGAGAAACCCTGTCTCGAAACCTCCCCCCCAAAAAAAAAAGAAGTAAAAGGGCTACAAAGGCAGAAAGCGGCTGCTGCTCTCCCAGTTGCTGGTGCCCCCCAAACTGCAGCTTGTTCTTCTTGCTGCCCTCTCCTAGTTTGCTGGACTTCTAATGAGACTGGTGTTACCCCCAAAGAATCCAACCACCCTAATCAGCAGGAAGTAGCTCAAAAAGAACTCAGTCCTTTTCCCCTTTAACTTTCTTTCTCTCCCACCTAGGGTTGGGGGGTTGAAATGAATAAGTGGCAGAAAGGAGGTAGAAGTATTAAGTACAGTAAAATAAATTAGAATGTATAATTAATATAATACAAATTAGTAAAAGCTGCCTTGCTTCATATATGCAAATAGTTCTCTGAAAAAACCACAATAGTATACTAAGTTTCAGATTCTAGAGAATTTAGCTGTTAGTAAACAAAGCATACAAACACATTTTTAACCAGTCAACAGTGTTTTTAAAAATTACATTCTATACATATATATGTATATGTGTATACACACACACATAGATACATATGCCACAATGCGTGTGGTGCTCAGAGGACTTTTGGGAGTTGGTTCTCTACCACGTGGGTCCTAAGGACAGAATTCAGATGGCTAGGCCTGGTGGCAAGTGTCTTTACACAGAACCGTTTTTCCCAGAAGGCTCCCTCGAGTCTCAACTGTTGGAGAAGGTCTAATAACATTGCTTCTGATAGGCTGATTTCAATGCTGAGATCTGGTTACCGCCCCTTCTGAGGCATTCTCTTGATTGGTTAATAAAAGTCGCTGATTGCCAATTAGCTGGGCAGAAAGAGTATAGGAAGGTGGGACTTCCTGAGATTAAAACAGGAACCCTGCGATTTACACAGAGGAATTGCTCTTTCTGCCAGGAGACATGGAAGCAGATAGACGTGTTTGAGAACTCTGGAAGGTAATAACAGGCACATGGAGGTTGGGATTAGGTGGTCCAGGTTAATTTAGAGTAGCTAATTGAGAGTCTGCCCAGCTAAGGGTTAAGCATGGAAACAAAAGGTCTTGGTGTATTCAATTATTGGGGAAAGGAAAGGACTGAGGCAGCTTATAGACCGTCAGTTCAAGCAATCCAGGGCCATCCTGCCAAGCTCCACAGGACAAATCAGGCCGCCAGTTAAGGCAGGCCAGGCCACTGGCTGCTCTGCCAACCTAATCTTACTTATACTTATTAATAAATTGATAATTAAATTGAGTTTCACTCAACAGTTTATCCTCCAAAAGGACACTCATTGATCCTCTGGTTTTCATGGTATCTAGAAAACCACCTAAGGAAATGATTCCAGTAAACATATTAAACTGGGAGATTGTAATGCAGGTTATATGAACCTTAGAAAACATAGACTCAAGTTTTAGTAGGTAGTAGATTATTCAGGAAATTAGAAACCCAGTTTACTAATTCTAGATTAATTTCCCATTGAATTATTTAGCATCACCATAGTCAGTAGGTAAGTCAACTGACCCAGAAAGATGATGTAAAACCACATATACTACTATAATCTTAAATAAGTTAGCATTATTGTTTCATATCAAAGTTGGTTTGGGTTTTTTGTTGTTGTTGTTTTTATTTATTTATGTAGGAGTTAGATAAATTAGATTTAGGAAATATATAGGAGTTTCTGATACTGTCTCTGTAGGAGTTAGATAAATTTGATTTAGGAAATATATAGGAGTTTTTGATACTGTCTCTTAATTCGGGGCCTGAAGAGCATTATCAGCATGAAGTCAGCAAAAACAGGAAAGACTCAATAGACTGAAAAACAAGTTTAAAGTCAGGAAAAACAGGAAAGACTCAAGACTTGAAGAAACAAAGTATCTGGCCTGACATTGTTTTCAGCTGCTAAGTGGGCGGAGCCAAATTAAGCTGAAACAGAGTTCCTCCTATTTGAGGACAGTGCGTGGAGCCCAGAGGAGAAGAGGCCCCTGATGCTAGAGAGCTCCAAGAGTCCTGCTGAAAAAAGGGCTGGCCATTGATGGCCAGCTCTCTCCCTGAAGCAGAAAGAAGCCGGTGAGCAAAGAAAGCCTGAACAAGACACCAAAAGGCCAAGGACTGGACCCTGTGGCTCAGCTTTTGCCTAGAGGGGTTTGATCTGTCCAAACAGTGGCCTAAAGAAAACGGTGCCTGGCTTTAAGGACTGAGGCAGAGCAGCTGAGTTCCTGATTCAAAAGAAGTAAGTTGGCCTGCAGACGGCTGGGGTCTCCCACAGAGAAGAAAACATGAAGCCTTATTTAAGGTGAGACTGCAATAACCAACTTACCCTGACGAACCTGCATCTGAGAGATCCAGAAAAAGGACTGCTAAGTGTGTTAAAGAATCTACAACAAATACTGTGTTCCTGACGACTGAGGACCTGCCCCAGAGACTGTATCATTCTAAAAGGTTATGAAAGTAGTTGTTATGATTATCAATAGATTTAGTGGATAGGTTAAAGGGGTTGTAGGAATTTATAGGATTAATAGTTAAGAAATTGTTGGTGTTTGTTATAAGTGAATTTAGTAATAAATAAATAAGTGTTAAATAATAATTTAAAAGTTCGGTTACATATTTATTTTGGTTTTTCGAGACAGGGTTTCTCTGTAGCAAGTCATGGCTGTCCTGGACTCACTTTGAAGACCGGGCTGGCCTTGAACTCACAGAAATCCGCCTGCCTCTGCTTCCCAAGTGCTGGGATTAAAGGTGGGCGCCACCAAGCCCAGCTAATAATTTATTTTTATTTTATGTGCATTGGTGTTTTGTCTACATGTCGGTGTGAGGGTGTCAGATCCCCTGGAACTGGAGTTGCAGACAGCTGTGAGCTGCCATGTGGGTGCTGGGAATTGAGCCCTAGTCCTTTGGAAAAGCAGTCCATGGGCCAACTCTTCAGCCCCCTCAAAGTTGGTTTGTTTTGCGTATGTAAGTATGTATGTATATGGGAGTGGTGGGAGTGGTGTATGTAATGTTCATGTGGGGCATGTGTGGACATGTGGAATCCAGACTTCAGTGCCAGTGAGCAGCAGGGGTGTGCCATGTTTCCTCCCCCACATCCCTATCCAGGTTACAGATGTGTGCTGCCTCACCTGGCTTTTTACATAGTTTCTGGATCCAAACTCAAGTCTTCACACTTATACAGCAGGCACTTTACCAAATGAACCATTTTCCCAGCCTTTTAATTATTTCCAGTTTGCTTGTTTGAGACAGGGTCTCCCCATATTGCCCCAACTGGCCTCAAACTTGCAATCTGCCCTGTCTCTGCTTGGCATTACAGGCTTGCACCACCACATCCTTCCTATATTAGGATTTTGTAAAATTCTTTGCCAAGAGGCTTTGGAAAAAAAACAGAGAGTTATAAAAAATTGGCAAATAAGGAACAAAGACATCGAGGCTATTATAAATTTTCTCACAAAAATTTTTGTATGAAATTTTCATGTTATATTATTACTTATAGCTGAATTGTGTATTTCAACAATTTAGCAACTATCAGGGGTTTCTTCTATGCCTAGCATACAAAATAAATGTACAGAAACATGAATTTGAAGACAAGTTCTTGATTTTTTTTTTCTCCACCAGGATCTCACTGTATAGGCCAACCTGTCTGGACTTACTTAAACTCTTGTTCTTCCTTCCTCAGCCTCACCAAGTGTTAGGATGACAACCATGCCCCATTACCACCAGCCTTGAAGAATCAAGGAAATCAATACAACAGTTCTCAAAATAGGAAAACATTCCAAGACTCACAGCGGAGGGCTCTGAGCTCGAGCAGCACTAACTGCTCCAAACACTGCAACTTCCTATGTGTTCTGCAGCATGACCCCAGCGGACCAGAGGAATCCTTTACTCACTATGTAGGTCAGGCTGGTCGTGAATTCACATCTTCATGACTCTTCCTTCTGAGTGCTGGGGATTAAAGGCTTGTTTTTTTCTATAAGGTTAAGGGGCTGGGATATGGCTCAGCAGTTAAGAGCACTTGCTGTTCTTGCAGAGGTCCTTGATTCAGTTCCCAGGCCTTACATGGTGGTTCACAACCATCTGTGTCTCCAACGCCAGAGGACCTAACACCATAATCTGAACTCCATGGGCACTAGACCTGCACATGATACACATATACATGCAGGGAAAATACTCAAACACATAAAAATAAATCTAAAATTAAGTTAAGGTAGCACAATAGTTTTTTTTTTTGAGCACAATTTTTAAGCATTGCATAATCACTCAGGCACCTTGTAAAAAATACAGATCCCTAGGCCTCCTGGATTGTTCTTAGCACTGAGGCCCAGGAACTCACATGGTAATACCAACATTTAGGAGAGAACCTGAGGCAGGAGGATTGCAAGTGTGAGGCCAGCCTGGGTTACAAAGTGAGACCCTGGGGCCCATCAGATAGTTCTGTGGGTAAAAGCACTTGCCACGGACGTATTCTGGTTAGATTTAACTGTCAACTGGACACAGCCTGAATCATCTGAGAGGAGAGCCTTAGCTGAGGAATTCCTAGATCAGAATGGCCTCAGGTATGTCTGGGGGTGAGGTTATCTTGACTCAACTCAATAGCCCATTGTGGGCTCTGTCACCTCCGGGCTAGCAGTCCTGACAATGTAAGAAAACTAGCTGAAGTAAGCTGCTTTGTAAGCCAGCAACCTCCTTTGGCTGGGAAGTTAAGTACCTTGGTTGGAGATAATGCTGGGTGAAATAACAAATGGGCTTGCCTTCAGGTTCCTACCTTGAGTTATCTCAGTGAGTGATTTGTTTTCCTTCCCAAGTTGCCTGTAGTCAAACTATCACAGCAACAGAAACGCAACTAAAACAGTGTAAGTCTGACAGCCTGAGTTCAATCCCCAGAAATCACAGTGGAGAGAACCTGTTCCCAAAGTTCACTTGTCCGCTGACCTCACAGATGTACTGTCGCACATGCATGTACATACACAGCATCATATACATTCTAAAAACCAAAGTCAACACTGAAGTGAGTTTGTCTCTCTTACACACACACACACACACACATACACACACACGAGTAGAGGTGTTGTTGCTGGGAAAGGCTCAGTTATAGAGTACTTGCCTACCATTTATAATGTGCTAGATTCAATTTCCAGCAACATACAGATTAAAACAAAGTTGTATATGATTTCAATGTGGCTAATGAGGCCTATCTAGGATGGGCCCTAGCTCACTAAAAAAATAATAAACAAAACAGGGATGGAGATCTAGGTCAATCGGCAAAGTGCTTGCCTAGCATACAAAAGCCCTGGATCCAACACCATGAAACCACAAACTAGATGTGGCAGCACAGCCCTGAGACATGGAGCAAGAGAGATGGACTAGGGGTACCAGGGACTATCTAAAAAATTAATTAAAATTTAAAAATACCTTGGGAAATTGTGATGACCACCATTTGAGAGCCATTAAGCAAGTTGGAAAGCAGCTCTAAGGTCTGTGAGACAGTGGTTCTCCAAGCGGCTCCGTGGTCACTTATGGATGGATCTCCAAGACCCTTCCAGATGGCTCATGGCGGTTAAAAACCACTTACAAGTAAAGATCTAGTTAAAGAGCAAGACAGACCAACACACGTCAATGTAACAGTATTAAAAGTTCACAGAAGTGGTCTCAGGACACACACTATAACTTAAGAAATTATTTTCAAATTTTGGTGCCATATCAAATGAGGCTACAACTACCTAAAAATAATCTTTTCTGTTACATATATGTGTAACCATATCTTTCATATACTTAAAGAAGACTGAATGCAGAAGCAGGTATGAGAAACCAATGTTTTCTGTTAAGCCAGATATCACAGTAATTTGAAGCTTCTCTCTAGATTTGTTTCCTTTTTCTTTTGTGTATGGGGGGGTGGTGTGTGCGTATGCACAGCATGCATGCAGAGCCCAAAGGCCAACGTTTTGGAGTCAGTTCTCTTATTCAGCCATGTGGGTCCCAAGAATTAAACTCAGGTCATCAAGCTTGTTTGGTAGGCACCTTTACCAGCTGAGCCATCCTCTCTGCCCCTCCCCTTTTAGGAAACAGAGTTTCTCTATGTAGCCCTGGCTGACCTGGAATTTGCTATGGAAACAGACTAGCCTGGAACTCACAGGCATCCACCTTTCCTCAACCTCCTAAGTGCTGGAACTGAAGATGTATGCTATCATGCCCAGATTTTTCTTTTTTTGAGACAGAGTCTCTAGCCCAGGTTGGCCTCAAAATTTCTATGTAGCTGAAGATGACCTTGAACTCCTGACCCCCTGCCTCTACCTCCCAAGAGCAGGGATTACAGGTGCATACCACCAACTGGGTTTATGTAGTGCTACATAACTAACCTAGGTCCTAACGAATGCTAGGCAAGCACTTTACTGAGCTTCATTTCCAGCCCCATTTGTTTTTCTTCCGGCAATACAGATACAATTATTTTGTTATAGCACAACAGGTTTGTTATTATTTTTAAAAATATATTCTAGCCGGGCGGTGGTGGCGCACGCCTTTAATCCCAGTACTTGGGAGGCAGAGGCAGGCGGATCTTTGTGAGTTCGAGGCCAGCCTGGTCTACAAAGTGAGTCCAGGACAGCCAAGCATACACAGAGAAACCCTGTCTCGAAAAACCAAAAAAAAAATATATATATATTCTAATCTCCAATAAAGTAAACACCAATAGATATTAATCCAGATAAACAAAAAGGTTTTGACTGAGCCTGATGGTGCATGCATTTAATCCCAGCACTCAGGAGGCAGAAGCAGGTAGATCTCTGTGAATTCAAGACTAGCTTGGTCTACAGAGTGAGTTCCAGGACAGTCAGGGTTAAACAGAGAAACCCTGTCTCAAAAAACCTAAAAAAAGTTTTTAAAAAATCCTCAATAACTCTTTTTTTTTTTTTTTTTTTTTGGAGTGGGGACTGAGACAAGGCTTCACTCTGTAGCCAAGGATGACCTGGAACTTACTATGTGTCCCATGCTAGCCTTCAGTTCTTGATGTTTTTGTCGCCTCAGTCTCCCAAGTACTGGGCGACAGGTATGCACCACCATTAGTAACTTTTGAGAGTAGAAACAGGTAGTACTGAGACAAAAAAAGTTGCAGATACATTGCTGTAAGAAATACAGAAGTTGCTGGGCATGGTAGTGCATGCCTTTAATCCCAGGGAGGCAGAGGTAGGCGGACCTCTATGAGTTCAAGGTCAGCCTGTGTTCCAGGATAACCAGGGTTAAACAAACAAATCCTGTCTTGAACGCCCCCCCCCAAAAAAAAAGAGAAAAAAAAAACCAGAAGGCCCCCAAGATGGTTCAGCAGGGATTGTACTGAGCACCAAGCCTGACAATCTGAGTTCAATCCCCAGGACCCACCCACACAGTGGGAGGAGAGAACCAAGTTCCCTAAATCGTCCTTTGCCCTCCATACTTGTGCCATGGCATATACACATTAAATAAATTAAAACGTAATTAAAAAATAAAAGTGTAGTACCTAGACAGAAAAATCAACAGAATACTTAAGGTAATTTCTGTATTTGGGCTTCAGACATGAAGGGACAGGTTTCAAAGACAGCCAGCTAAATAGACCGAGTAGTTTTGTAGCAAATGACAGAAAGCAGATGCCAGTAAGAACTAGGCTGAATCATAAGTTATGTAATAGATGGCCAGTGCTTACAGCCCATCTGGAAGCAGGTTTAAAGGCCAACTACCTGACTCAAAGTTTTTATTTTTTAAGACCTTCAAATTTTTTAAAATTACGCTTATCACTTCAAGTTACATCTCCATCACCGCCCCCTCCCTCCACCCCTCTCAGTCCCACCTTCCCATCCTCTACCCCCTCCCCCATCCTACTCCTCTGGTGTGGGGTGCCCCCACATCTCAGCACCCCTCAGTTCATCAGTCATATGAGGGCTAAGAGCTTCCTCTTGCACAGGGGGAGATTTTCAAACTTAATCTTTAAAAAATATTTATTTTATGTGTATAAGTATTTTGTCTTGGCAGCACAGTAGAGCTGGTCCTGGATGTGGGGGTTGCAGGCCCAGAAGTATGGTTTTGAATTGGCCCACCCCAACATCTATCCCATGGATGAACTACTGGAGTGCATGAAGAGACCAGTTCCACAGACCCAAAACTACAGAATCTCCATGACACAGGGCAACAACAGCATATCTGAGAGGAGTCCCTGTGAGATTCCAGTATTGACAAAGTAGCAGAAGTCAGAGGCCTCATACCAGACCAAGGAATCATTGTAATGAACATTTGCAAGCAAAACAGTGAGGACAAAAGGGAATATTGTAGGACACATTGTGACACAGTGCAGCTTCCACAATGAGATTTTCTTTTCTCTTTTGGGAGAGGTTGCAAGGGTGGAGGGGGCAGGTCTAGGGGTGGGAGTTGAGTGGGATCAGGGTGCATGACGTGAAATTGACACGCGCACACACAGAGACAGACAGATAGACACACACACACCAATAAAAAGAAAAGAAAAAAAGTATTTTGTCTATGTGTGTGTGACTGTGCACATGTCTCTAGTAGCAGTAAAGTCCAGAAGAAGTCACAGGACTCCCTGGAATTGGAGTTACAGATAGTTATGAGACACCGTGTGGGACCTGGAAATTGAACCCTGATCCTTTAAAAGAGAAGCCAGGGCTTTTAACCACCAAGCTATTTCTCCAGCCCTAACTAGAAATTTTAGAAGATTCAAGAAATTATTTTGAGCTATGATCAGAAATGTTAGGAAGTGGGACAGGGAGCTACAATTTATTAAAATGACAGTAGGGAGGGAGGGGGGCTGTGATCGGGATGTAACTTAAATTAATAATTTTTAAAAATAAGCCGGGTGTGGTGGCGCACGCCTTTAATACCAGCACTCGGGAGGCAGAGGCAGGCGGATCTCTGTGAGTTCGAGGCCAGCCTGGTCTACAAAGCGAGTCTAGGACAGCCAGGGCTGTTACACAGAGAAACCCTGTCTCAAAAAACCAAAAAAAAATAATAATTTTTAAAAATTACAGTAGGGCCTGCTACATATACCTGGTCTACAGAGCAAGTTCTAGACCAGCCAGGACTACATAGTGAGGTTTTGTCTCAAAAATAGTAATAATAATAATTAATAAAGTAAAATGACAGCAAGAACCAAAAGAAAAAAAATAAGCTGGATGTGGTAGCATACACCTTTACTTCTAGCACTTGGGAGGCAGAAAAAGGCAGACCTCTTCATGTTCAAGACCAGCCTTGTCTACATAGCAAGTCAGGCCAGCCAGGGTTACATGGTAAGACTCTATCTTTAAAAATAAAGGGATGGAGGGAGTAAAGAACATTAACATATCTTTGACTTCAATGTATATCTTAGTGGTTTTTAAATTTTTAATTAATTTAAGTTTTATAAAGGCAGGTTTATTGGATAGCTGAGGGAAAAAGAAACAGCATGCACATGTAGAGATTAGTGTTTTTTTTTTTAATTTAATTTTTTTTATTTCTTCAAGTTACATCTCAATCACAATCCCCTCCCTACTTCCCCCTCTGGTCCCACCCTCCCACCCTCTTCCCCTGGACGACCCCATCCCCTTCCTTTTTTTTTTTTTTAATTTAAGGTATATCATTCCCCCTCCCAACAGCTCCCCCTTTCAGTCCAACAAATGGCTCTTTCTCTTATAACAAATACAATACAAAACAACAAGAATAATTAGGCCACAATTATGAAAATTATAAGGCATAACATACACTCCCAATGTCCAGTCCATAAGTATTTGGCAACTGACTTTAACATTCTACTATGCATCCATCTCCATGAGTTTAAAGTTCTATATCCAACTCAGCTTCCATTCTAACTTGCACCACCAACTTAAAAACATCTTCTTAGATCCAGAACACCCTCTTAATTCCTAAACAACTCAAATTTAACTATGAGACTATAACTATCTATTCTTCAACCACATCAGAAATTTGAGGATGAATATATCTGATTATACAGGAAGTGCAGGGCCAGCAGCTTCCAAAACTAAAAAATGACAGAAACTGGCTACCTGGAAAGTTCCCAATTTCTCTCCATACATTATATCTATCTTCAGCCTCTTGGCCCTGTTTCTCTGATAGACATTAATTGTAAAGCAGGAATTATTATTTTTTTTTTTTTGGTTTTTCGAGACAGGGTTTCTCTAACAGCCCTCGCTATCCTGGACTCTCTTTGTAGACCAGGCTGGCCTCTGCCTCCCGAGTGCTAGGATTAAAGGCGTGCGCCACCATGCCCAGCAGGTATACAAAGTTGTAAAGCAGGAATTATGAAGGACTTGCCTACCCTGTCTTGGCGGAGCTAGGTTGTCGACTTACCTGCTTCCAAGTTTTGTCCTGTAGCATTCTGTCTACAGTTGAAGCAAGGGATTTTTCTTGCCCAGTGGCAAGCTTGCCACTAATGCAGCCATCTACAAATGGAGATTCTTCGATGCTCATCATCTATTTGGAGTATAGTGGTTTTTTAAATGTGGTTTAATTTTTTTAAACGTGTGTAGGTGTTCTGCTTGCATGAACACTTGTGCACCATGTGCATGCCTGGTACCTATAGGAGCCAGAAGAGGGCATCAGATTCCCTGGAACTGGAGTAACAGATGGTTGTGAGCCATCATGTCAATACTAGGAACTGAACTCAGGTCCACCCAAAGAGAAACCAATGCTGTTAACCACCAAGCCATCTCTCCAGTTCCTAGTTTTAATTTTTTTTTTCAGTGTTAAAGAGCAAACCTAGGGTCTTAATCATACTCAGCAAGGGCTCACTATTGAGCTACCCTTCTAGTTCTCTCAATGTGCATTTAGAGGTATAAGAATTCCTGGAAACTGATAAGATATTAATAAAGAAAATGCAAAGCCTATAATCCTAAATGGAGGTAGAGGCAAGAGTATCATGAGTTCAATGTAAGACTGGGCTACATACTGAAATCTTTTCTCCAAACAAACAAATAGGCCAGGAGTGGTGGCACACACCTTTAATCCCAGCACTCAGCAGGTAGAGGTAGGTGGATCTCTGTGAGTTCAAGGTCAGCCTGATCTACAGAGTGAGTCCAGGACAGCCAGGGCTACACAGAGAAACCCTGTCTCGAAAAACCAAAACAAACAAACAGGCTGGGGAGATGGCTCAGTTGGTAAAGTGCATGCTGGGCAAACATGCAGATCTGAGTGCAGATCCCCAGAGCCCACATAAAAACAGGGTGAAATAGTACATGTCTGTAACCAGAGTTCTGGGAGCATGGGGGAGGGGCAAGATCAGCAGATCCCTGGAGCTCATTGGCCAGCCAGTCTAGGCAATAGTGAATTCCAGTTTCAGAGAAATTTATTCCTTCTCAAAAAATAAAGTGAAGGGTAATAAAGGACATCTATCTTTGGCCTTTATATGCATATATGTAAACACAGAAACACAAACATACACTATATATACAGACAGCAAGCATGCACACAAAAGCTGTTTGGTATGTGGCAAAGATATGGTGGCACAGGACTGTAATCCCAGCACTTGGGATGCAAATGCAGGATCACAATTTAAGAGGCCAGCCTGGAATACACAGAAGGTTCCAGGCCAGCTTGACCTGCCTACACAACATGATCCTGTTTCAATAAATAATAAATAAAATTTGTTTCATTACTCTGCTCATTTTCAGATAAAGTGTACTTCCAAAAAAAACAGTGAACACAAATTTCTTTTTTCTTTTTAAAATATTTGTTTGTAGCCGGCTGGGCATGGTGGTGTATGCCTTTAATCCTAGCACTCAGGAGGCAGAGGCAGGCGGATCTCTGTGAGTTCAAGGTCAGCCTTGTCTACAGAGTGAGTCTAGGACAGCCATAGCTACACAGAGAAACTCTGTCTGGAAAAACCTAAAAAAATAATGAATTAATTAATTAATTTTAAAAAAGAACCAATTTAAAATTCTTATGAATTTATAAAAAACAAACAAATATGACAGTTTTTGTTTTGTTTCTGGGAGTAGATTGTTTTTTGGAGGTTTTTTTAAGATTTATTTTTGTGTAGATAGGTGTTTTTAATTTTATTTATTTATTTTATGTGTATGAGTGTTTTGCATGTATGTATGTGTACTGAATGCATTCCTGGTATTCAAAGGGATCTATTGGATCCCCTGAAACTGGAGTTATGTTTGGTTGTGGGCCACCATATGGGTGCTGGGAGTCAAATCCAGGTCCTCTGCAAAAGCAAGTGCTCTTAACTTATGAGCCATCTCTCTAGTCCCATGTGGATGTTTTTCCTACATGTATATATTTGTGTACCACATGTGTGCCTAGTGTTAAAGGAGGCCAAAGGAGGGCATCAGATCCCCTGGAACTAAAGTTCAGACTGTTTTGAGCTGCCACGTGAGTGACAGGAATCAAACCTGGATGTTCTGGAAGCATAGTCAATGCTCTTCATTGCTGACTGTCTCTGGCCTTCATGGGTTGTTTTGTTGGATTTTTAGACAAGGCCTCATTCTGTAGCACAGGCTGGTTTTGCACTCATGACACAGGTAGACCAAGCTGTCTCACAATCCACAGGTGTAGGGACTTAGATTAATATAAATTAGATTTAGTAAATATCTAGGGGTTTCTGATACAGTCTCTTAATTCGGGGCATGAAGATCAAATTAGCTTATCAGCTTGTGGAAAAACAGGAAAGACTTAATGGACTAAAAACAAGGTATTTGGCCTGGCATTGTTTTCAGCTGCTAAGTGGGTGGAGCCCAAATTAAGCTGAAGGAGGTCGAACAAGGAGGGAGCCTATTTAAGGACAAGTGGATGGAGCCAAGGGGCCCCCCCCATGCTAGAGAGCTCCAATGCTAGCGAGTCCACACAATAGAAAGGACAACAAGTAGTTTGTATCCTCTGATAGAGAAAGTGCTGGTGGACTGATGGCCGGATCTCCCTGAGGCAGAAGGAAGCTGGTGAGCAGAGAGAGCCTCAGCAAGACCCTGTGGCTCAACTTTTGCCTAGAGGGGTTTGACCTGTCCAAACAGTGGCCTAAACGAAACTGTGGCCAGCTTTAAAGACTGAGACAGAACGGCAGAGTTGCTGATACGAAGGAAATAAGTTGGCATACAGACAGCTGAGGTCTCCCAGAGAGAAGAAAGCCTCAAGCCTTATTTAAGGTGAAGTCGCCATAGCCAATTTACCCTGACGAATCTATATCTGAGATATTTCAGAAGAAAGACTGCTAAGTGCATTAAAGGGTCTACCACAGAGACTGTGTTCCTGATGACTGAGGACCTTCCCCAGAGACTGTATCCTTCTAAAAGGTTATGAAAATAGTTGCAATAGTTATCAATAGGTTTAGTGGGTAGGTAATAAGGGTTGAAGCCATTCATAGGGGTTGTAGGAATTTATAGGGTTAGTAGTTAAGAAAGTGTTTATATTTATTATAAGTGAATATTGTTACTAATAAATAAATATTTAATAATTTTAAAAAGTTCGGTTACATACAGGAATCCTTCTGCCTGTCTCCTTCTCCTGAGTGTTAAAATTATAGGCTAAAGCCATCATGCTGAACTGGGCATTAAAAACTCAGTATAAGTTTTATTCTGTGTAGAAAAAAGCCATAATACTGCACAATGATAATTATGGAAAAAATCAATTCTAGAGAAAATGATCTATTTATATCCTCTAGGTCTATACATTCATTTGTAGCACAGGATCTATCTGGGGGTACTGTAACACTCACTGACTGGTATGTACGAGTTTCATACAGTATTAGCAAACTACTGTTTGAACAAAACTTTAAAAAGTTCATTAAAAATGGTTTTATCTGCCAGGCATGGTGGCACACTCCTTTAATTCCAGCACTCAGGAAGCAGAGGCAGGCAGATCTCTGTGAGTTCAGGGCCAGCCAGGTCTACAGAGTGAGTGCCAGGACAGTCAGGGATACATAGAGAAATCCTGTCTCAAAAAACAAAACAAAAAAAAAAATGGTTTTATCAGGGACTGGAGAGATGGCTCAGTGGTTAAGAACACTAGCTGTTCCTCTGGAGGACCCAGGTTCAAATCCCAGCACCAACCTAGCAGTTCAAAACTGTGATTCCTATTCCAGGGGATCTGACACTTCACACAGACACACATACAGACAAAACACCAATGCACATAAAATAATAAAAATAAAATCATTTCTTTTTTTTTTAAGATATTTTTTTAACATTTTTTTAATTTATTTATTATGTATACAGTATTTGCTCTACATATATGCCCGGGCAGATCTCAATGTAGATGGCTGTGAGCCACCATGTGGTTGCTGGGAATCGAACTCAGGACCCTGGCAAGAACAGCCAGTGCTCCCAACCTCTGAGCCACCTCTCCAGCCCAATAAAATCATTTTTAAAATGGTTTTATCAGACCTATGTTAATACCAGAAGTATATTAAAGTAAAACCAATGTACTGTTACTCATATTTGATGGTTTAGCCAAGTGTGGTGGTGCACACCTTTAATCCTAGCACTTGGGAGGCAGAGGCAGGTGAATCTCTGTGAGTTCGAGGCCAGCCTGGTCTACAAAGCAAGTCCAGGACATCCAGGGATGTTACACAGAGAAACTCTGTCTCGAAAAAACAAACAAACAAAAAAGGATGATTTAATAATACTAGTCAGGCATGGTAGCACAAACCTTTAATCCCAGCAGTAGGGAAGCAGAGGCAGGTAGATATCTGTGAGTTCAAGACTAGCTGGGTCTACAGTGAGTCCAGGACAGCCAGGGATACACAGAGAAACCCTGTCTTGAAAAACCAAAATAAATAAGTAAATCATACTGGCAGGAAATTTGGTTTCAACGTAAACCATTTTTAGCAATCCTATGTTCTATTCAACAAAGGTTGATTTTATATAGTCAAGCATATTTTTATTCCAAGAAGAATGGTTCTTAGGCTGAGGAGATGTTTCCATGGTTAAGAATAGTCACTGTATAAGCATGAGGACCTGAGCTTGGATCTCCATCACCCAGGTAAAAAGCTGGGTATGGCCATGAGCCTGAAACCCCTGCACAGGAAAGTGGTGAGGAGACATGACTAGGCTGGGAGAAGGGAGAGACAGGGAAACAGTTGGAGCTTGCTGGTGAGCTCCCAGTGCAGTGAGACTGACTAGAGGGAATAAGACAGAGAGCCACAGAGGAGGACATCTGATGTTCACACACACACATTTCTTTTCTTTCTTAGGACCTTGTATATGCCAAGCAATGGGTTTACTACTGAGATACATTCCCAGCATTTCCCTGTTTTAAGATGAAAAAATGCATTGTTTCTTCTGTATCATAAGTTTCAAATAAAATCTGAGCAGCGTAGCATGTAAAGCTTACTTGTCTACTTCAGAAAGAAGCACTGCACCTAATAGGAAGGACAACTGTGAGTCAACTCAAAGGCAAGTTAGGTTTTTCCAGGAGAGACTATGGAAGAACATTGTTGCCACAGAGGCCCAAACCACAAGCTCAAAAAGTAACTTTTTAAGCTAAGTCTTGGCTACTAGACTTTCACAGAACGGTACTTATTAGGAATAGATGCAACAGTGGACAGAAAAAACCTTTTGCAAAGTCTGTTTTCAAATATATGAGAACATTTAGGATTGAGGTTGCCAAAAGATGAAGGAAAGCAACAGAATTGTAATTTTGTCCTAAACATAACATTTCAAAGGCTAGTAACTAAATATTGTGTTTAGTTAGGAAGCTTTCCTAAATGTCACTATACAAGGTTTTAAGAATAAAATATATATCTTCTGGTTTTTTGTTTGTTTTGTTGTTGTTGTTTTGTTTTCGAGATAGGGTTTCTCTGTGTATTCCTGCTTGTCCTGGACTCACTCTATAGACCAGACTGACCTCATCCTCACAGAGATCCACCTGCCTCTGACTCCTGAGTGCACCACCATGTCAAAATGTTTATCTTCTACTACAGGAATTTTGTTTTGACAGAGGGTCTCATTTAGCCCAGGATGGACTCTCTAAGAATGAATGACCTTGATTTCCTGCCTCCACTTCCCAAATTCAGTGATCACAGGCATGTGCACCACCACACCCATTTTATGCAGTGCTGAGGAGGAAACTCAGAGCTTCAAGTATGCCACCACTCCACCTACTGAGGTATATCCTCAGCCCCATGCAACCTTATTGACTTTGTAACAGTCATCATATCCCACTCCAAGGAAGTTACATAGCAAATATGTACTTGCAACACTGAACTAAACTTTGCTTCATCATATACAGGCTGTCAGTATATATACACAAAAGAAAAACAAGTTTGTAAATAAAAGGACAAGCAAGAGAAGGAAACAAAACACTATGATTTGACAGGAAAATAAAATCACCAAATATTCTTTCAAAACAAGTGTCCACCAGGGAAATATTGAAGAGACAATGTCATGATGAAGTATTTTCAAGACATTAAATGATCCAATGCGAAACCTTTGTTGTTGGATTTTGTTTTGTTTTTAGTTCAAAAACATGATTATTCCTTATTATTTATGTTTCTTCCTTCCTTACTTTTTTTTGTTAGCCACTCCCAATGGGTCAGCAGAACCATGTCAATTTATTTTCTTTACAGTCTATTTTTCTTCCCAATTCTTTTTTTTTTTTTTTTTTTGAGACAGGTTTCTCTGTGTATCCCTGGCTGTCCTAGACTCACTTTGTAGACCAGGCTGGCCTCAAACTCTGCCTCCCGAGTGCTGGGATTAAAGGCGTGGTGGCCCAGTTCTTCCCAATTCTTAACAGTTCTTTGATCTGAGCTTCTATAAAGACCTGAGGGGTCCGGGCGTGGTGGTGTACGCCTTTAATGCCAGCACTTGGGAGGCCAGCCTGGTCTACAAAGTGAATCCAGGACAGCCAGGCTGTTACACAGAGAAGCCCTGTCTGTGGGGGGTTAGGGAAGACCTGAGGGGCGATCAATATTACCATGCTTTCCAGGAGAATCCAGAACTTTATCAGAAGAATGAACAGGTAAGCATACTCTTTGAAAATATATCCAAACCTGTGTTGCATGCTACTTCAATTAACACAAACATTTATAGTTAAAATTCGCTTCTTCTTCTTCTTTTTTTTTTTTTTTTTAAAGACAGAGTCCTGTGCACTCCAAGCTGGCCTGGAACTTGATAAGTAAATCAGGATAACCTTGAATTTCAGATCTTCCTGCCACCACCTCCAGTGCTAGGATTAGGTATGTACCACCAGCCTCAGTTCTTGAGCTGTGGGAAATTTAACTCAGGGATTCCTGCATGCTAAGCAAAGGTTCTACCAACTGAGCTCACCACCAGTACAATTGGTAATTTTAAATAATGAAAGTGAAAAGTAAAACCCCAAAAGAGGAAGGTACTTTAAAGATCTATTCATCAACTAAATTGCTCAAACATAAATTCAACTGTCAAGTGTAAAATTAACACCCAGAGAAGTTGTTGGCTGCCAAGATAAAGACTTTACTTCCTAGATACTCTCCAATGCCCTCTCTGGTGTGCAGTACCGCTTCTCTAGGATGTAGACCACCACACCTTGCAACTTTAACTGTGAATGGAGATTAGGTATGTCTGTGTACAAAGTTGGTGTTAGTTTATATTCCAAACAAAATATGACAAGAGGTCTAAACTAGAAACGTTAAAATTATAGGGAAGCTAGCTTCCACAGACATGAGTTTTAACTTCTGATTTCTAACTTAAAATGTCTGGGGAAGAAATTTTTGCCTCAAGACTTACATTTAAGTGGGGGATTGATTTTAAAAGCCACTATAATTAACACTTTCAGTCATTACACAATCAAAAAAAAAAAAAAAAGCCCCAAAAACCTGAGACAAGGGAGCTGCAATAAAGAAACTATAGACTGAAGAGCCTAAAATGAACTGAATAGGTTTATGATCTACTGGCAAGTCATACAGCAATCCATGAACACTAGGATGAGGCCAGGTATGGTGGCACAAACACAGCTTTAATTTAGCACTTGGTACAGAGGCAGGTGGATCTCTGTGAGTTCCAGGCCAGGCAGAACTACATAATGAGACCTTGTCTCAAAAACAAAAGAAGAAGCCAGGCATGGTGGCACACACCTTTAGTCCCAGCACTTTGGAGGCGGAGGCAGAAACAGCGGCAGACCAATCTCTGTGGTTTGAGGCTAGCCTGGTCTACAGAGTGAGTCCAGGACAGTCAGGGATGTTACACAGAGAAACTCTGTCTCGAAAAACCTGAAAGAAAAAGAAAAAAAAACAGAAAAAGACAAAAGGGAGACCTTAATATAAGATAGTTAAAACCAGCCGGGCGTTGGTAGCGCACGCCTTTAATCCCAGCACTTGGGAGGCAGAGGCAGGTGGATCTCTGTGAGTTCGAGGCCAGCCTGGTCTACAAAGCGAGTCCAGGACAGCCAGAGATATACAGAGAAACCCTGTCTCAAAAAACCAAAAAAAAAAAAAAGTTAAAACCAGGACTGATAGTACATCTGCCTGTAAGATTGTGAGTTGACAGCTGGGTACTGGTGGCACACATCTTTAGTCGCAGCACCGAGGAAGTAGGGGCATACAGCTCTCTGAGTTTGAGGCCAGCCTGGTCTGCAGATCGAATTAATTCCAGGACAGCCAGGGTTACACAGAGAAATCCTGTGTTGAAAAAAAACAAAAAAACAAAAAACAAAAAATGAGGCCAGGCCTGGTGGCAAATGCCTTTAATCCCAGCGCTTGGGAGGCAGAGACAGGCGGATCTCTGAGTTCAAGGCCAGCCTGGTCTACAAAGAGAATCCAGGACAGCCAGGGCTACACAGAGAAACCCTGTCTCGAAAAACCAAAAATCAATAAATAAATTTAAAACCCATCAGCTACAAGAGGTGTAAGGCTATATGTGTATATATATAAGGCTATATGTGTATGTGCAGTGGTAAAATGCTTTCACTTGCCTACTACATGAGGTCCTAGGTTAATTCCTAATGCTGGGGGAGGGGATCAACTATACCTTAGACTAAGAATGGGGATGTAGGACAATGGGTGAAGGTTGAGTAAACAAGCACAAAGCCCCAGCACTACATACACTGGGCATGGAGGAGCCGAGGGTCTAGTGTAGCGGCTCCCACCTTTAATCCCAGCACTCAGAAAGCAGTTGTATCTCTGAGAGTTCAAGACCAGCTTGGTCTGTATACTAAGTTCCAGAACAACCAAGACTATGTAGAGAGACTGTACCCAAATAAATAAATACATACATACATACATAATCAATCAATCTTGAGGTCATCTTCAGCCAAACAGCATACTTAAGGCTATCCTAGACTTCATAAGACCTCATCTCAAGAAAATCAACAAATGAACAAATGAAAGGCTAAGAGGACTGAAGTATAGATCAGCTGATAAAAACAGTTGCTCTCAAGCCTGATGACCCAAGTTCAATCCCCAGAACCCATATAGGGTATGAGAAGAGCTCGTTCCTCAAACTGTCCTCTGATCTCCATTTACATGCCACAGCATGAATGTGCACATGTCAACCTCCAATAAAATATAATAAGGCCAAATCATTAAAAAGAGGGGAAATAAAGAGTTGAGGAGATGGCTCAGCTGATAAAGTCCCTGCTAGGCAAACAATAAGACCCTAGTCCAGATTATCAGCACTCCCTTAAAAGGCCGTGTGTGGAGGGAAGCCTCTATAATCCTGGCACTGAGGAAACAGATCCCTGGAGCTCACTGGTCACTCAGCCTAGGCAACTAAGTGGTGATCTCCAGGTTCAGTGAGAGACCCGCTTTAAGGGGTCTTAAGAAGGACATCTGATAGAAAAGACCCCAGTGCCCTTCTGTGGGGCCTTTGTGCAGAGACCCGCTTTAAGGGGTCTTAAGAAGGACGTCTGATAGAAAAGACCCCAGTGCCCTTCTGTGGAGCCTTTGCGCAGAGGCCCACTTTAAGGGGTCTTAAGAAGGACGTCTGCAGGCGGATCTCTGTGAGTTCGAGGCCAACCTGGTCTACAAAGCGAGTCCAGGCCAGCCAGGACTGTTACACAGAGAAACCCTGTCTCGAAAAACCAAAAAAAAAAAAAAGAAGGACGTCTGATAGAAAAGACACCAGTGCCCTTCTGTGGGGCCTTTGTGCACACATCCCTCTTACATGCACACATGCACCATACATGCACACACAACATTTAAAAAAAAATATCTGTTAAGGATTTCTAATATGATGGTTTTCACATATCAATACAATTATTACCAAACAAGTCTATTAAAGAGAAGGCAACATTTAAAAATAATGACATATCAGAGCAGCTTAAAAACTGTTGCTTTGGGGCTGGAGAGATGGCGCATCAGTTATGAGCACTGGGTACTCTTTCAGAGGACCTGAGAGTTCAATTCCCAGCACCCACATGGCAGCTCACAACTGTTTATAACTGTAGTTCCAGAGGATCCAACACCCTCATACAGACATACATGCAAACAAAAAACCAATGCACATGAAATAAAAATAAACACAAATTTAAAATTTATTTAAAAATGAAAACAAATCTTCAAGAAAATTGTTGCAGGCCAGGTGTGGTGGCACACACCTTTAATCCCAGCACCAGGGAGGCAGAGGCAGGCGGATCTCTGCGAGTTTGAGGCCAGCCTGGTCTACAAAGTGAGTCCAGGACAGCCAGGGCTCTGTCACACAGAGAAACCTTGTCTCGAAAAACCAAAAAATAAAATAAAATAAAAATACTACTAATAATAATAATAATTAAACATTTTTCTTTTTAACAAATGCCTCATTTGTTTTTCTCAAAGAAACAAAATATGTGCTTTCATGTCAGCACCTTCATTAAGGAATAAGGGCCATTATATTTCAGTCTCTCCCAAGAAAAGAGCTGTGTTCCTTGAACACTTGAAAGACAGTGCTACTTGCCCTGCCTAAAACTTCCTTGTAAGGAAAAGACACCTCCTTATCAGGCCTGGATAGGAGATGGTGGCAGTGCTGAGTCTTCCTGCTGCAGCCCAGGGAAAACACAGTCATAACGTGCACAGACTCCCTTCTGAGAGCTTCAGAGTGGCTGCACTCAGGCAGAGCCAGCTAGGGACATTACTCAAGGAAAAAGAGTGGTGTAAGAGTTGATTGAGCCGGGCGGTGGTGGCGCACGCCTTTAATCCCAGCACTTGGGAGGCAGAGGCAGGCGGATCTTTGTGAGTTCGAGGCCAGCCTGGTCTACAAAGTGAGTCCAGGACAGCCAAGGATACACAGAGAAACCCTGTCTCGAAAAAACAAAACAAAAAAAAAAAGAGTTGATTGAAAAAATAACTTCTGTTTTGGCTAAAAGTTAGGAAAGGAAAAAGGACAAGATACAATAACATTGATGTTCTAGCTCTTTTTTCCCCCTCCTGGAGACAGGGTTTTTCTGTGTAGCCCTGGCTGTCCTGGACTCTCTTTGTAGACCAGGCTGGCCTTGAACTCGCAGAGATCCTCCTGCCTCTGCCTCCCCAGTGCTGGGATTAAAGGCGTGCGCCACCACACCAGGCTATGTTCTAACTCTTGTAAACAAAGTATTTAAATGTATAAACTATAAAATTTGATCCACTATGTAACATTGAAGACACTGCTGACTTCCCTGCCTCTATCAAACTTTCCTGGCCATAACAATTCCATTTAAATCCAACAATTCACCTCCTTTACACCTTTACCTGCCCAGTTCAATATTTTTTTTTAAAAGATTTATTTATTATGTATACAGAGTTCTGTCTGCAGGTATATCTGCAAGCCAGAAGAGGGGACCAGATTTCATTATGGATGGTTGTGAGCCACCATGTGGTTGCTGAGAATTGAACTCATGACCTCTGGAAGAGCAGCCAGTGCTCTTAACCGCTGGGCCATCTCTCCAGCCTGCCCAGTTCAATATTAAGAAAAAAAAATTCTCAATCTTGTTGACTAGTGTGACTTTAAGTCAAAACTTAACAATTTATTATAAACTAACAAATTGTTATCAATTAGTTCCTTTCCTTCGGCTTTTCTTTTTCTTTCTTTCTTTTTTTTTTTTTTTTTTGGTTTTTCGAGACAGGGTTTCTCTGTGTAGCCCTGGCTGTCCTGGACTCACTTTGGAGACCAGGCTGGCCTTGAAGTCACAGAGATCCACCTACCTCTACCTCCAGAGTGCTGGGATTAAAGGCGTGTGTGCCACCGAGCTGGCCCTTTGGCTTTTCTTTGAGACAGGGTCTCATGTTGCCCAAGCCCTAGTGGAGGCTCCTCCTCCACTTCTCCACTGATGGGATACAGGTGTGCGCTACCATGCCCACTCTTATGTACTCCAGGGTTCATGCATGCTAAGCTAGCATTCTACATGCCAAGCTACATATCTAGACCCTAATGTCTATCTTTCTGCCAGGTGGGAACACTGCCCAAGGGAGGAAAAAAAAGTATTGCACTTAAGAGTGCTCAAGATAAAGCCATCACAAATTCTAGATTGGAAGATCAAAACAAGGGACTTTGTTCTCACTGGATTTTTTTGAGGGGGGAGGGGAAGACTACTGCCTGGAAAACTGAAAATTCTTCTGAATGCTCAGTAGCAAATGCTCCCAACTGGAACCCAATTGAGTAGTTAATACTAAAGGGTGGGAAATTAATTGATCTCAATGTTTTTGTAGGGGCAATTTCTAGTCAGGGGAAAATACCTCAACTGGTTGCTTAAAAACAAAGGTTAATACAAAACCACATGATATGGGTTTTCTTCATTGTTAGTATTTCAATTCTCAAAAATAAAAGAGGCAAGGTTATAAGTCTGTGATAGAGTACTTGCCTGGTATGCACAAACCCGGGTGAAAGTTTCAACTCCAGCACCACCACAAACCCCCACACATGGACTCACGTGCACACACATGAACACACATTCTCGAACACAGACATGCACATGTTTGCTTGCACACACACATATACACATAGACACACACTCATGCATGCCAAAGGGGTAGGGGGTGACAGACAGAAGGAATATAATCTATGCAAAGGTTACTGTAAACAAGTTATTGATTAGTTGTATAATTCAAACTCAATCAAGTGATATCCAATTATAAACAAAGGGCAACGTCCTGTCCCTTTTCTGTAGAGAATAAAGAACAAACTGGTAAGACTACTTAATATAGCTGCCAACTTTTCTTTAGCTTCTTACAGTCATGTTGTTTCGCAATAGCTTCCACTTACATCCCCCATGTTTAAAAACAAATTGTGTTTGAGTTCCTCAACCCTCGTCCTAAAATATTATGATACTTCTTTAGTTTCTAAGTCTGGATGCAAAGAAAATATGGGAAAATGTTCATTTTCCTAAACTATTGAGTCTATTTTATTCACACTATTTAAAATATAAAGAGGAGACTGGGGATGTAGCTCAGCTGGTACATAGAGTGCATGCACAAAGCCCTAGGTTCAATCCCCAGAACCACATAAACTGATAAAATGGACACAGAGTGAATAGTTATAATCCCAACACTTGGGAGGTGGAGATAGAAGGATCAGAAATTCAAGGTTATAAGTTCAAAGCCAGTACAGGTTACATAATACACTGCATAAAATATACATTTGCACACGCATTCGTGCACGCACACATGCACCTCCCCACCCCCACTCTGGAGGGTTAAGATTGTAGCTCAGATGGTAGAGTGCTTGCCTAGCATGCGTAGGACTGAGTATTCAGTCCCTAGTACCACATAAACTGGATGTGGTGGCACACACCTATAATCCTAGCACTTGGGAGGTAGATGGAGGAGGATCAGGAGTTCAAGGTCATCCTCAGTTACCTCACCTTGAGGTGTACCTGGGCTACATGAGACCCTGCCCCAATTAATAAGAAAATATACAAGATAAGATTAAGTTCAATCATCCATTAAATAACTTTTAATGAATGAAAGGGAAAAGCCACATTTAAAGACACAAACTTTATTTTGTTAGTGTTTAGAGTATACAGTTTCTACAGAAACCAATAAGTTTGCTGAAAAAAATAATCTGCACATCTCCACAAACTTATGCTTCATATGAACCCTGAGAGATATTAAGACATTCTCTGCTAAGCAGAAAACAAAGTTAGGAAAGTAGTAACACGGGAATCTGGGTAGGAGTGCCCTGGGTAATAAACAACCCAGTGAGAGCACCTAACAAGCATTTCAGAGCAACATATAAGTCCCTACGGGTCTCCAACTTGGACGGCCGAAGTCCCAGACCCACATCCCTGTGTTTTGAAAGAACTGAAACTTGGAAAGGGGAATACTGGGAAAAAAAAAATCAGAGCAGCGTCCTATTTTTCTTCTTCTCAACCTCTATGCCAGCATTTTGGCTGGCTGGTCACCAGTCTGGGTGCCATATCCACCAAAAAAACACTAAGCAATATCCCGGTCGCCTTCCAACTAAAGACTCAGGCTAAAGACCTGTATATGTGCATCGCTGTCTCTTCTCCAAATATCGCCCCCCGACCCTTTGGACTTCCAGACTGTTACCAAAGCGAAGCCTTCTAGCTTCTGAACACACTCACACAGTCTCCCTAAACTCATCCACTTAATCTCTCCAAATTCATACTTTCTGATACGATGCCTCTGCTAATTCTCATGAATGCAATCGAAACGCCAGGACCCTCGTTTCCAGTGCCCCACTTCGACGTGCTTTTCAGTCACCCAACACACGCTTTCACCTGAGCAAGGCTGCCCTTGTCAGGCAAACCTACCTCCTGCCTATTACCTCTGCCTTCTGCAGTGCCAAGCCCTAGCTAACCCCACTTTTTGGGAAATCTTGAGTCTTCAACCTAGAGAACCTAGCCGTTCTTCCCTTTCTCCTATTCCAAGACCTTTCCATAGGACTTCCACTAGACTTCGCTTCCCTCAGGATTCAACCCCCCTTTCTTCGCCACGCCCTGTGCCCCCCGGGGCTACTTACCCCAAGTTCTCCCCACACTTCAGTCCTTTGGCCCCGCCCTCCTCCAAAAGGAAGGAGGCGGGAGAAGAGAAGAGGGCGGCACTCCGTAAGGTAAAGGCGATCTCCCATTAGCGCTCATGGCCGCCAATTGTGGATTCCTCCTCTCTCATTGGTTGCCTTTAGCCTACGCCCCACCCTCTTCCTCAGACAGGCCCGGCCACCGCCTCAGCGCCCCCGTCCAACACGGACTGGGAGGGGAGACCCCGGCCCGGGACGCTGGGACTGGCCCGAGTGGAAGGGGAGACTCCGGTCAGACCGCGGACTAGCTCATGTGAACAGGACTCACCCGCTGGTAGCTCCGGCGCCTCCCGCCCGCCCGCGCTCGGTCCCACACTCTGTCTCCTGCTCCGCCTTTCCCCCCTCAGCGGAGCAGAGACTTTCCTCCCGTCCGGCCAGGCGTGTTCACTTCTCGCGAGAAGTGGGGGCGAGGGCGCGACTCGCGGGGGCCGAATTGGACCGGGGCCGGGGGCGGGGCTCGCGGCGAGCGCGTTGCGAGTGGAAGGCCGCGCGGGCGCCGTCCACTCGGCACGCACGTGCTCAGCTGCAGACTCGGGGTTACGGGGAGAGCGGCCGGGGCGCCCGGCGCGGTCCACAGCCGCGGGGGGAGAGCCGAAGGCGAGGCAGACGTAGGGAATGAGGTCTCAGGCAGCGAGTGTGAAAGCGGGGGGCCGGGGCGGGCGAAGCAAACCGGGGGACCTGGGAGCTCCCGGTTGGTGACTCAGTTGTGTGAAGCGAGTCAAGCGGGGTCTCGGCGTCCCAAACAAGTGGCCGCTTGTGCTTTCCCCTTTTTACACTTAACAGAACCACCACGGGCCGCGGTGCGGTGTGTGCACCGGGGCGGAGGTGTGAGCGGAGTTGGAGACGCGAGGTCAATTCCGGCCCGGCGTGGTGGCGCACGCCCCTAGTCCCAGCGCGCGGAGTTGGGAGGGGCAGGCGGATCTCTGCAAAGGCGCAGCCAGGGCTACGCAGAGAATCCCTGTCTCAAACTCCGTAGTCCCAACTAACAGATACCATAGGTGCTCACCAGCCTAGCCAAGAGTTCCGAGCCAGTGAGAAATCCTGTGTTAAACGAATGAAAAACAAAAATAAGGGGGCACCTCTGAGGATCCGCACCTGAAGTTGTCATCTGGGCTCTTGGACAACCCGATACACGTAGACCTATGAACAAAACACACACAGAGAAAGCATGTAGGACTCTTTGTGCAGCTCAGTGGGAAATCTTAGGTTGGAGTCTGCACAGCATGGTAGGTTTTTTTTTGGGGGGGGGACATTTTAAAAAAATCTGTATTTTTTACCCAGCAAGTATTTTTACTGAAAGGCCAACAACACATACTATGTTAAAAACTAAAGACACATGCAACACTGTCCCAGTCATGTATAGAAGTGCAGACACACCTGGTCTCTGACAGAATTTTTATGTTAGGGTTGAGAGGGAGATAGGTCATAAGTCTGTAATTATATTTACTTTAGAAGAAGAGTTCTTCAGGGTAATGAGATAGCAACTCTAAGAGGAGAAACTACGGCTAGTGTTGAGAGAATGCCTCTTGAGAAAGCTTTAATGTATGTATCTGTATTTGTTTATGTTTGAGATGGGGCTTGGTATGTAGGAACTCATTTTCCTGTGTCAGTCTCCTCCTAAGCACTTGAATTAACTATGAGCCACTTGTTTTGCCTGAATGTATGTACTAAGTACCTGGTGCCTACCTGTGGAGTGGAGGCCAGAAGAGGGCACTAGGTCCCGAGAAACTGGAGTTCAATCGTTGAGAACTGCTATGTGGGTGCTGGGACTAGAAATATGGTCCTCTGAAAGAACAGCCAGCCCTCTTAACTGCTAAGCCATCTCTCCAGCCTGAGGATTTGAATTAAAAGACAGCCTTGAGAATATTTTCGGGAGAATATCAAATGTAAAAGCTACATTAAAAAATTATCATATAGGGAGATAGATTAATATAAATTAGATTTAGTAAATATCTAGGTTTCTGATACAGTTTCTTAATCTGGGTTATGAAGATCAACTTGGCTGTGAGCAATTAGCTTATCAGCTTGTGGACTAAAAACAAGGTTGAAGCAGGTGAAACAAGCAAAGACTTTATGGCCTGGCATTGCTTTCAGCTGCTAAGTGGGCAGAGCCCAAATTAAGCTGAAGCAGGTGGAACAAGGAGCGATCCTATTTAAGGACAAGTGGATGAGCCTGGGAGTGGGTGTGCTAGGGGCTCCATGCTAGAGAGCCGATGTTAGTGAACCCCATACTAGAGAGCTCCGATGCTACTGAGTCCTGCTGAAGAAAGTGCTATTGAACTGATGGCCGGATTTCCCTGAGGCAGAAAGAAGCTGGTGAGCAGAGAAAGCCTCAGCAAGACAGTAAAAGGCCAAGGACTAAACTCTGTGGCTCAGCTTTTGCCTAGAGGGGTCTGACCTGTCCGAACAGTGGCCTGAACGGAACTGTGGCCGGCTTTAAAGACTGAGGCAGAGCGACAGAATTGCTGATACGAAGGAAGTAAGTTGGGGCTGGGGTCTCCCAGAGAGAAGAAAGCCTCAAGCCTTATTTAAGGTGAGACGTCGATAGCCAATTTACCCTGATGAACCTGTGAACCTGCGTCTGAGATATTCCAAAATAAAGACTGCTAAGTGCTTTAAAGAGTCTACCCCAGAGACTGGTTTCCTGATGACTGAGGGAGGACCTGTCCCAGAGACTGTATCCTAAAAGTTTATGAAAATAGTTGTAATGGTTATCAATAGGTTTAGTGGTTAGGTCTTAGGGGTTGTAGGAATTTATAGGGGTTGTTGGAATTTGTAGGAATAGTAGTTAAGTAAGTGTATTATAAGTGAATATAGTTATTAATAAGTGTTTAATAATTTAAAAGGTTAGGTTTCATTATCATAAGGAAGAGACAGGAAGATCTTTGTGCATTTGAGACCAGCCTGGGATACACATGAACACACACAACTTATATGGCTAAGATGGTCATTTTTTTAATGTGTTTTACTATGAGTAAAAACTTCAAAATTGAACCGATTATAAACAGTGGAAAAGTTAGGGATTCCTGGGTCTCAGGTAACTAACTAGTTGTGTTTTCATTATAATTAACAGTAGCAACATTGTGGCCATTTTCTCTACAGTGTGTGCCCAAGGGAGTAGGGCAAGCAGTCAGGGAGGTGGTGGTGGAATCTGTGTTCTTTTTTGAAGCTTTTTCCTCCTCAGTGCTAGGCAGGGAGCCAAGGGCCTTACACTCCACCACTGGCCTAAATCCCAACACCCTCTTTTTTCTTTTTCTTTTTGGTTTTTCGAGACAGTTTCTTTGTGTAATAGTCCTAGCTGTCCTGGAACGCACTCTGTAGACCAGGCTGGCCTTGAACTCACAGAGATCCACCTGCCTCTGCCTCCCAAGTGCCACCACCCTGCCCTTCTGTCTGTCTTTTGTTTTTGGGTTTTTTTTTTTTTTTGAGGTAGGGTCTGGCTATGCAGGTGACCTAGAATGTGTTCTCCTCATGCCTTGCCACTGTCCAGAGTTCTAGGATTACAGGCTTGCCTCCCCAGACCTGGCCCCTTTTGCAAGTTTGTTTGTTTGTTTGTTTTTTTGGTGTGGGGGGTGTTTTGTTTTAGTTTTGTGCTCAGCTTTCTGAACTTGTCTGTGATCTTATCTAACCTCTTAGCATCCTCTGAATGGTAGAAGAATCCAGGTGATTTCTCCCTATATAGCAAAAGCGAAATAAGGAGTTGTTTTTTTTGTTTTTTATGTGCATTGGTGTTTTGCCTACATGTATGTCTGTGTGAGGGTGCCAGATTCCCCTGGAACTGGAGGTACAAACAGTTGTGAATTGCCATGTGGGTGCTGGGAATTGAAACCAGGTCCTCTGGGACAGCAGCCACAGCTCTTAACTGGTGTGCCATCTCTCTTTTCTTTTTCTTTTTTTTTGTTTTTTTGAGACAGGGTTTCTCTGTGTATCCCTGGCTGTCCTGGACTCACTTTGTAGACCAGGCTGGCCTTGAACTCGGAGAGATCCACCTGCCTCTGCCTTGCCAGTGCTGGGATTAAAGACATATGCCACCATGCTTGGCATTTCATTGATTTTTTTTTTTTGAGACGGGGTTTCTCTGTGTAGCCCTGGCTGTCCTGGACTCAATTTGTAGACCAGGCTAGCCTTGAACTCACAGAGATCCACCTGCCTCTGCCTCCCTGAGTGCTGGGATTAGAGGTGTGTGCCACCACGCCTAGCAACTTCATTCCTTATGGCCGATTAAAACTCCATCATGTATGTAAACCACACCTTCTTTATCTGTTCATTTCTTATGTGCATCTAAATTGATTTCATATTTCAGGCTATTATAAATGGTTCCCCCAGGGCTGGAGAAATGGCTCAACAATATAAGAGCACTTCTTGTTCTTCTAGAGGACCTGGACTTCATTCCTGACCCACACATGGTGGCTTACAGTCATCTGTAACTCCAGTCCCAGGAGATCCAGTGTCCTCTTCTGTGGGCACCAGGCACTCAAGTGGTACACAGACATGCAGGCAAAACACCCATACACATAAGATGAAAAGAAATGCACGAGTGAATAAGAAATGAGTATGCCCCATGCCCAGTAATGGAGCAGCTTACCCATGTCTTCTGAGGGCCATCTCCTGAATAAGGCTGATCTCCTTCCTGTAGACCCTTCTGAGTGATGGATTTTGAACAATAAGCTGATAGACTTGGGTCTGGCAGCAAGTACTGTCAGAAGCTGAGCCACTGGCACACTTCAAGTCCCCAATGTGCATCACACATCTACGTCTGGGAAGGACTAGTGTCAAGACGGACACTCTTCAGGTCATTGCTGTCTGCACGTCCACAGCACTTCTGTCCCCCTGTCTTCCTTGACCTTGCAGCTCTTTCTTGTTTGGCACATGGGGGACTGTCAGCTTAGGACAAGCTGTTTCCAATAGCAAGCATTTGTGCACATCTCCCCTGAGGTTTGTTCTCATGTGCTTGCACCTGGCAGCCTTGTTTTGTGTGGCTTCTGTGAAGATCTTCACGCTTCGGCGTGTTACTTATTTTTCTTAGTGTTATGACAAGATATGCATTGTAAACAACTTAAAGCTGGAAGGATCCATTCTAGTTCCTGATCTCAGGGATGTGAGTTCTTTGTGGCGGGGAGGGCATAGCAGAGAACAGTCTACATTATAGCAGCCAGTTGGCAGAGAAAAGGCCCTCTAACAGTTTGCTAGTGAAAAATTCTTTTTAGTTTTCATTTATTTAAAAATGTCTTTGGAAGCCGGCGGTGGTGGCGCACGCCTTTAATCCCAGCACCCGGGAGGCAGAGGCAGGTGGATCTCTGTGAGTTCGAGGCCAGCCTGGTCTACAAAGCAAGTCCAGGACAGCCAGGCTGTTACACAGAGAAACCCTGTCTCGAACCCCCCCCCCAAAAAAAAATTGTCTTCGGGTCACTTGGCTGAGTGCTTGCCATACAAGTACAAGGACCTAAGTAAGATCCCTAGGGCCCATGTGAAAAATCAGGTGTGGTGTTTCACTTACAATCTCAGTGCCAGAGAGGAAAGGAGTCCTGGGGCTTTCTGGCTAACCAGTGCTGCCTACTGGGTGAGCTTCTACCAGTCAGAGATCTTGTCTCAGCAAGGTGGGAAGCACCTGAGTGACATCTGAGGTCAACCTCTGACCTCCACACATATGTGGACGTATATCCAAGCACCCACACACAGGCATATATGCACCTGTGTGACTGTGTATGCCAGGGGTACATTACAGGCATTCATGTGTCTATAGACCAGGCTGGCCTTGAACTCACAAAGATCTGCCTCCAGAGTGCTGGGATTTAAGGGATGTGCCACCATACCCCAGCCCATCAGGAGTCTTTATCTTCTTTGCTTTTCAACACTGTAGTTGATTATGGTGCATGTGCAGCACCCCTAAATGTTTGAAGTTTTCTCACTTGAAATTTGTTGAACTTCTTGAATGTGAAAGTCTGTGGGGTTTTTTTTTGGGGGGAGGATTGTTTTTTAGCAAATTTTGGCTGTCTTCAACAGTTCTTTCTTCAAATATTCTTTTTGACCCTTTTCTTTCTCTTCACCATCTGTGGCATTTGACACCACAAACCTCTGAGGTTCTTTTTATAAGTTTTTTGTTCCTTAGACTGTCTAACCTCATTTGGACATCCATAGCTTGCTTTCTTCTGTCCATTGACACCTGTTGGTAAACTTTTCTTCTAATTTTCATGTTACTATATTTTTCAAAACCAGATTATTTATTTAGTTTAAAATTTAGTTGGGAAGCCGGGTGGTGGCGGCGCACGCCTTTAATCCCAGCGCTTGGGAGGCAGAGGCAGGTGGATCTTTGCAAGTTCGAGGCCAGCCTGGTCTACAAAGTGAGTCCAGGACAGCCAGGCTGTTACACAGAGAAAACTTGTCTCGAAAAAAAAAAAATTTTAGTTGGGAGGAAGGGCACATACCAAACTATGTGTGGTGGTCAGATGACAACTTGGAGGAGTCTGTTCTCTCCGTCCACCATGTAGGTTCTGGGAATTGAGTTCATGGTCAGGCTTGGTGGCGAGTACTTTTACTTGTTGAGTCTTCTTGCTGGTCCAAGTTTTACTTCAAGATCAGGGGAACCCATTGCTTGTAGGTTTCTGGCAGGCAAGTAGCACATCCCAGCATGAGCCTGTGACATAGTAAACTCATTTACCCAATCACTGAGATACAAAGGAAGAGAACAAGAAGGGGTTGGAACTCCACTCTGCTTTAGGGACATGGCCCTAATGACTAGAACACTCCCATTAGAGTCTTCCTCTGAATCTTTACCCCTTCCAAATAGCCCCACTCTGTAGGCTGAGCCTTTACCACACTGGCCTTTGAGGGACACTGAAGGTCCAAACCATAGTCCAAAGTCCTTGTCTAGTAAATTTAGAGACACTTGATAAACATTTTAATGTATGCATGCATGCATGTATGTATGTATTATGTATTTATTTTGAGACAGGGTCTCCCTATGTAGCCCTGACTGACCAATCTGTAGAGCAGGTTGCCCTCAAACTCACAAAGATCCTCCTACCTCTACCTCCCAAGTACTGGGATTAAAGTCCTGTGCCACCATGCCTGGTTAATGTTTTTTTTAATGCTTTGCATGAGATGTTTTAAATGTTCTATATTATTTCATGTTTATGCTGACTGAACTCTCTCCTCAGCGAGTGTGGTGGTCTACTACTTATTATTTCATAGAGGTTTTTCTTAAATATCTAGAACCAATAAGTCTCTCAGTCTTTGCCAAGGGACTCAGTGCTTGCTGAGGCATGCTTTCAACCTCCCGCCAGGCAGTTTATAACACTACTTCACTTCCTGCTGGGATGGTCTTTCCTGCCCACACACACAGTCCTGAGCATGCACATACGTAGTGTATATGTATGTTCTAGATTCCCAGGCACACCTCTAGACTCTCCGAAGCCCCATGCAGACATCGCACTCCTAACTTTTCCTTGTAAGCGCGTTAATCTTTTGCTGCGATTGTTATCCACCATCACGGAATGCGGCCGCATTAAACAGTTGTCTCATTGTTCAGACAGATGTCTCTGACATGTCCAGCATGGCTCCAGGTCAGTAAGGGAATGAGGAAAAGACAAATACACCTTCAGAAAACCTGGTATCAGGTGCATTGGGTTCTCTGATGAAGCAGCTCAGGTGCTGATTATATACAGTTGAACAGAAGGTGGGTTTATTGTATACAGCTGAACAAGGAGGCGGACTACACAGGTAGATAAACATGAAAGCAGGGCTTACCGTATACAACTGGATCGAAGGGGCAGGTTTAACTAATCTCAACAGTAGCGGTTTTTATAGGGGAGCACTCTTAAGATAAATATCGGGAGGTCTGTGGTGGACATTTTCTGCACACACTGTCAGTCAGCATCTGCCCATGGGCCAGTGGAAGATACACTCTTCTGTGCTGGGGTGAGGGAGGTTTGACCATTTCACCATGGGTCTCAGGTTTTGGGGTCACTTGACATGGTTGTGCCCCATGTCTGCAACACACATTTATTCGGGACTCCCTCCAGTCTCCATAGTTCCCAAACAGAATCTCTTCTCTCCAACTGCAAGTCAGATCAAATAAAGGCAGCCTTCTCTTTCAGAGTTCTCATGTACTTGATTCCTCTGGTGTGCGGTATTTGGATGGGTGGGTAGACAGGGCTGTGGGCACGAGTTGTCACGATTCTGTGTTGGCTTTGAAAGAGTTACTTCAGTAGCTGGCATGGTTACTGACCTTTGCGTTCTTTTGGAGCAACTCTGCCAGCAGGGCCGGGGCCCACTCTGTTCCAGTTTATATTTCTGTTGCTGTCCATATGGCAAGAGAAAGGTACCTCCACTCTGACACAGCACTGCTGGAGTTGTTACTGGAAATCAGGTATGTGTTTTTGGTGAGTCTGTTGCCACCATTTGCCAAATGTTTGAAAGCTGGAGGTGAGTTAGTGCTTTTTTGGTCAAGGGAAACCACACGGACCTGAAGGAGAAATGGCAGCTGAATCTGCTGTTTTGGTGAGAAACTGTCTAAGGGTCCTTATAGTGATTAAGGTCGCCTTAAGAATGATCTTCCAGCCGGGCGGTGGTGGCGCACGCCTTTAATCCCAGCACTTGGGAGGCAGAGGCAGGCGGATCTTTGTGAGTTCGAGGCCAGCCTGGTCTACAAAGCGAGTCCAGGACAGCCAGAGATATTCAGAGAAACCCTGTCTCGAAAAAAACAAAAAAAATGATCTTCCAGGGCTGGAGAGGTGGCTCAGCGGTTAAGAGCACTGGCTGTTCTTCCAAAGGTCCTGAGTTCAATTCCCAGCAACCACATGGTGGCTCACAGCCATCTACATTGAGATCTGCTGCCCGGGCATATATGTAGAGCAAATACTGCATAATAAATAAATGTTTAAAAAAAATGATCTTCCAGGAAGCCACTAAGTACATCAAATACTGAGTTTGCTATGAATGTGACTCTGAAGGAACGCTGAGTCCACTCTCCCTTTGTGGCTGCCAAACTGCTGGCTTTCATTGTATCTGCTGCAGGATGTTGGTTTTCAAGGCTCCTACAGAACTTGGGAGGAAGGAAGATGGAAAAGGAAAAGTTGAAATGCCTCAAAACTCACTGTTCTTACTAAGATCTACCACTTTCCTTGAATAAACACTCATGGATGCAAACCTTTGGAAAGTTTCCAAATTTTGTGCTTTTATCATTATTTTCATTTTTGAGACACAGTCTCACTCTAAGGCTGGCTTAGAATTCACTGTAGCTGAGGCTGGCCAGAGTGTAAAAGTCTTCCTGTGGAGGCCTAGCGAGTGCTGGGATTACAGGTATGGGCCACCACACCCAGCTTAATTTCCAAGGTTCTGAAAAAGCCAATGTTTATGGGACCGGCAAGATTGCGTTGCAGGTGAAGGCAGCCACACACAAGCCTGATGATCTGAGCCAGCGCTTCAGAACTCATGACTGCCACACATGCACCATGACCTTTGCTCCTCTGCCAAAATAATGCTTTTAAAAGCTGATCCTGGGGCCGGGCATGGTGGCACACGTCTTTAATCCCAGCACTCAGGAGCCAGAGTTCAAGGCCAGCCTGGTCTACAAAGCAAGTCCAGGACAGCCAAAAAAAAAAAAAAGCTGATCCTGACAATTTTAGAGGTTCTCAATTCACCACTTTTGCTAATGCTGCAACTTCCAATTACTTTCGTATTTTTCCTCCCATTTTTTTTGGGGGGGTCACATTTATTTATTGTGAAGTTTATTTATTGTTGCTCATGTGCCATGGAACATGTGGAGGTCAAAGGACAACTTTTGAGAGTTAGCTCTCTCTCCACCTTGCGGGTCCTGGGAATCAAACTCAGATTATCAGGTTTGGTGGCAAGCACTCTATCTGCTAAGCCATTAGGGTTTTCTTGAGTGACAGAACCAGTAGAATGTGTGTGTGTGTGTGTGTGTGTAAAAAAAAATATATATATATAGTCAATTTATTGGGCTGGAGAGATGGCTCACTGGTTAAGAGCACTGGCTGCTTTTCCAAAGGACCCAGGTTCAAATCCCAGCACCCACACACCCACATGGCAGTTTACAGCTGTCTGTCTAGTTACCAAGTGTGGTGGTGCACTCTTTTAATCCCAGCACACAGGAGCCAGAGGCAGGCAGGTCTCTGTGAGTTCAAGGCCAGCCTGGTGAGTCCAGGACAGTCAAGGATACACGGAGAAACCCCTTCTTGAAAAACCAAAAAAAAAAAAAAAAAAAAAAGTGGATTTGTTAGAGAGGCTTATAGGCTGTGGTCCTGCTAGTACAACAGTGACCATCCTTTGATGGAAAGTCCAAGAATCTAATAGTTCAGTCAATGAGGCTGGGTGTTTCAGCAGTTCTTCAGAATGTGTTGGAATCCTGAAGAAGTAGGGTCCTAATGGCTCAGGAGCAGGATAAACTTTTTGAGAGTGAAGGGCAAACAGGCAAAAAAGAAAAAGCTTTTTTCCATGTCCTTTATATAGGCTGCCACCAGAAGGTTGTGGCCCAGATTAGAGGTGGGTCTCCCCACCTCAAATGATCCAATCAAGAAAAATCCCTCACAGGTGTGTCCAGATGTAGTCAAGTTGATAAGCCAAAAATGGCCATGGCACCCACCACCTCACTGAACCCTCCCATTTGTTTTTAGGTTGAATCTTTTATTATCATTACCAATGTCTATCTTCTGAAACCCTCACCATCAGCAATCCTGTAGATGTTAGCAAACCTACCTGTGGAATGTATCTGGGATCTTGGGGCTCTTCACCAGTCCTCACCAGTGGCACCACCACACCCAAACCATAGCTCTCAAATCACTCATCATTTTCCAATGAAAACTTCTCTTCCCTTGGTCTGACCTCTGTGGTCCTTGTTATGGTTCAGTGTAGTTAGACTACATCACAAAAAAGGTTCTTGTAAGCCGGGTGTGGTGGCGCATGCCTTTAATCTCAGCACTTGGGAAGCAGAAGCAGGCAAATTTTCGTGAGTTCGAGGCCATTCTGGTCTACAAAGTGAGTCAAGGACAACCAGGGCTCTGTTACACAGAGAAACCCTGTCTTGAAAAATCAAAACAAAACAAACAAAACTTGTACTAGACTCTTGGTACTTGATGGAGAAGATAGTGAAGCCTTCAAAAGGAGGGCCTTTGTAAGAAAAGGCTTTTATTATTTTTTTTACTATACTAAGTAATCTAATTTTACTATCCTTAATTTTACTGTGCTTAATATCTCTACCTCCATTCCATCCCTGTTCCTCCCAACTCCCCAACACTATATAGGAGAGAAAGAAGGTTAGAGGGAGAAGGAAAGTAGGTCTCTTTGAGCTACTTCCTGCTGACTAGGGTCGTTATGGTCTTTGGGGGCAATACAAGTCTCAGTAGAAGTCCAGCAAACCAGGAGACAGTAGCAGGAAGAACAAACATCAGGGAAAGCAGCAACCTTTCTTCTTTGTAGCCCTTTCTCTTCTTTGTAGGCCCCCTTCTCCTCAGGGATCTGGCTTTTTTATTCCTCCCTGAGTCCTCAGAATTTACACGCTGCAGCTTGCTAAGCCACGCCCCTGCTAGCTCATGAGGCAGTTAATACTCTATACCTGTGGTCTTAAGCAGCCTCACACCTGGGGTTAAACAAAAACATTCTCATAACTTTTTTTTTTTAACAAACTCTTATCACAGGTCTTAAGGTAATTAGTCCATGGGGGCATCATCCTTGCAAGAGATTAATATAATGATCTAGCACCCTAGCTAGACATAACCTGACTTCCCTTCAGGTCACTGCTTGAATGGTGGTCCCCTGATGTCACATCTCATCACTCCATTCTCTTTATCTTGCTTCATTATTCCCCAGTGCTTACACTATCTGACATGTTGTATTTGCTGATGTTCATCTGTCTCCTCACATCAGAAGTAAGCTTGTGAAGAGAGAGACTGCCATTCTGTTTGTATCTACCTGGAATTTTAGCCTCAGGACAGGAAGAACTATGTGTTACTACCCAGGTTCTCCTGTAAAGACCCCACTACCCCATATCTTTTGTAATTATGTCCTTCTTACTGAATCCTAACTTGAGAGTGACATCTTTTTGTTTGTTTGTTTGTTTTTTGGTTTTTCGAGACAGGGTTTCTCTGTGTAACAGCCCTGGCTGTCCTGGACTTGCTTTGTACACCAGGCTGGCCTCGAACTCACAGAGATCCGCCTGCCTCTGCCTCCCAAGTGCTGGGATTAAAGGCGTGCGCCACCACGCCCGGCTCGAGTGACATCTTTTTATTTTGAGGTATTGCTTGACACTGTAGGCATACTTTTATATTATTAATTTGTGGTTTTCTTAACGCCTCTACCTCCCTTCCAACCCATCAACATGAAGTAGGGGAGAAAGGTGAGTAGATCTCTTTAGTTGCAGTTCTTGGGGCAATTCTACTCTTTGTTGTCAGGATTCTAGAAGTTCAGCAAATGGCAAACACAGGAACAGGAATCAGCAGCAACAGCAGCAGCTTCCGCCCCCCACCCCACTCCCCATCCCGCTCAGGGAGTCCACTCTCTCAGCCGGTCCTGGGCCACAATCGGCAGCAGCAAACTCAAAGCATTCATCTTGAGGCAAAGCAATGAGAAGTATACCCTCTCAGAGGATGTTTTCCAGCTGGCAAAAACCATCCTCCCCACAGTAGGCAGTTTCCAGATGATAAAATCACACACTTTCTCACCAGTCTGTTTTTCAGCAGTGGATGAAGCATTTCCACATCCCACACTTGGGACCAAAACAAAAAACATATTCACACACTACAACACAACCAATTTTTTTTTTTTTTTTTTTTTTTTTGGTTTTTCAAGACAGGGTTTCTCTGTAGACCAGGCTGGCCTTGAACTCACAAAGATCCGCCTGTCTCTACCTCCAGAGTGCTGCCTGGCAACACAACCAAATTTTTAAAGAAATCAAAACTTCTCCTACATGGCACAAATAAATTACTCTAACTTTGTGAGGTAACACTGTTTTTCCATCTGACCCAGAAAAATGAAGAAATTTGCCTGAGATCGAACAGCTAGGTAGTAAAAGAGCCAAGTTACCTTTAGGAACAAATATGTGGTTGGATATTTTAATAATATTAGGATAGGGAAGGATCAGAGAGAGCTGAAGATCTTTGCATCAAAAGATCCCATAGGACCCAAAGGTAGCTCAGCTGGTTAATCACCACACAAGCAAGAGGAGCTGGTTTCATCTCCAGCACTCATGTTAGTTACATAGACTGGGCATGGTGGCACATGCTTATAATCTCAGTGCTGGGAGGTGGATCCCTGGACAAGCACCGATAAGAAGCCCTGTTTCAAAAGCCAGAGTTCAGTGGAGTCAGTTGGAAGGCAGATGACTCAGTGGGTAAAGGCTGCCATGCCTGAAGGCCTGAATTTGGTGGGAGTACCACATGGTGGAAGGAGAGAACCAACTCTTGTAACTTGTCTTCTGACTGCCATATGTGCACCCTATCAAAAACATACACACAAATAAATGTAAAAAGGGGGTGTGTTGATGAGATGACTCTGTGAATAAAGGATTGCCTGATGGGAGTTCAGTTCCCAGGAACGACACTGTGGAAGGAGAAAAACGATTCCCACGAGTTGTCCTCTGGCTTTCACATGTGTGCCACGGCATGTACAAGGGGCCTGAGCATGCTTGCACACACGTTTACACACACACAAGTAAATAACTAAATGTGAAAGCTTTAAAAAGAGGGGAGGGCCGGGCGTTGGTGGCGCACGCCTTTAATCCCAGCACTTGGGAGGCAGAGGCAGGTGGATCACTGTGAGTTCGAGGCCAGCCTGGTCTACAAAGTGAGTCCAGGACAGCCAAAGCTGTTACACAGAGAAACCCTGTCTCGAAAAACCAAAAAAAAAAAAGAGGGGAGGGACTGGCTAACAGCACACTAAGTACCTGCCACTCAAGTCTGACAACCTCAGTTTGGTCCCTAGAACCTACGTAAAGATGAAAGAACAGAACCAACTTACCCAAGAGTTGTCCTCTTAAAGGTTTTATATATATATATATATATAAAACCAAGATGGAGGTCTCCTGAAGAAAAACATCTTAGGTTGAACTCTGACCTCCACATGCCTGTGTGTCCCAACACAAGATAAAGAGAATTCACAGAGGAACAAATTAGTGTGGTTATGTATAAAAGCTGTTCAGAGCTTAATGTTTCACACAGTACATAGTAGTAGCGTACTGCCAGGCTCTGGCTTGGGTTCCCAGCATCCCATGAAAATTGATAATTAGAAAAGTGGAAGTTCAAGTATAAGATTAAGATTCTGCAATGCAACATTTGGCAATGGAAACTGTTAGATATAGTGAGGGTTAGAAGGGTGCAGCTAGAGGAATTGTTGATTCATCTACTTTGTTGGTATGGAAATTAATGACAGACCCTAAAACCAATGGCACACAAACCACACACCATATTACCTAGCTATTTTACGTAGAGGAGTCCTCTGAGAAAGTTACATGTTCACAAGAAGACGTGTAGACAATGCTCATTGCTTCATTTCTATGTAATAAACGAAATACAAAACCATCTAACTGACCCAGGCATGGTGGTAAATACTTTTAATCCCAGCACTCAGGAGGCAGAGGCAGGTGGATCTCTCTAAGATCGAGGCCAGCCTGTTTTCAAAGCTAGTCGAGGACAGACAAACCCTGTCTTGAAAAACAAAAACAAAGATCTGACTGCTTCTTACTGGGAAATTGTCTACCTTACTTTTGCATTTATCTACATGGCTCCATCTCAAGAAAACATTCAGTGGAACAAGGTGAGAAGGAATGAACTATTGTGTCATGTGGTTTGGTGACACATCCGTAGTTCTAGGTGCTGGGAAGGCTGAGTTGCAAGAATAATATGAGGTGTGAGTTTGAGACTAGCTTGTGAAAATAGCAAGACCCCAACTCAAAGCAAAACAGAAATGGTATTATTTATAATTATTGAATAAATGCATGCAGAGTAGGACATCATGTACTTTACAGAATTATACTGTATGAAGCCGGGCGGTGGTGGCGCACGCCTTTAATCCCAGCACTTGGGAGGCAGAGGCAGGTGGATCTTTGTGAGTTCGAGACCAGCCTGGTCTACAAAGTGAGTCCAGGACAGCCAAGGATACACAGAGAAACCCTGTCTTGAAAAACCAAAAAAAAAAAAAAAAAAAGAATTATACTGTATGGATTTCATATATACTTTAAAAATGTAAAACATTCACAGCAATGGCAAACACCACCTTGAAGTGTCAAAAGGAGGAGAGACACCAGTGGATAAAGCTGTGTGCCTAAATCCAATTGTTAAAATTATTAATGTTTATACTTTATAATCATTTACATCCCAAAGTGCATCCATAGATCTATTGAAGGGTAATTGATATAGATTAAACCACATCTATTTGGGGCTGGAGAGGTGGCTCAGAGGTTAAGAGCACTGGCTGTTCTTCCCAAGGTCCTGAGTTCAATTCCCAGCAACCACATGGTGGCTCACAGCCATCTACATTGAGATCTGCCCGGGCATATATGTAGAGCAAATACTGTATACATAATAAAGAAAAAAATTAAAAAAACACATCTATTTAAAGTATAAAAACATATTTTATTTTTTGAGATTATATTACCCCTTCCCTTTCCTCCCTTCAACTTTCCCAGTTGCCTCTCCTTCCAAATTCATGGCCTCTTCTTCTTTAATTGTTGTTACATACATACATAAATACATATATATATATATATATATATATATATAAAACCTGCTATAAATACAGAATATATGCAGAAATATAACCTACTCAGTCTGTCTGATGGGACTTGTATGTGTGTTTTCAGTGCTGACCTTTGATATTGGATGGCCAATTGATGTGCCCTGCTGGGGAGACTATTTCTCCTGCTCTTGGCTTTGGTTAGTTGCCTGTATATAATTCTTTGTCTTTGCTTAGTTGCCTGTATATAATTCTTTGTCGATGACTGAAGCGTCCTTGGCTTTCTCTCTTCCACATTAACATGTTTACGGGTGTCCTCCTTGTTCCACTCTTATTTAAACAGCCCTGGTGGTGAGTCTCCATGAATGTAGCTTCTGACATTTCTAGAGACACAATCTTTTTTTTTTTTTTTTTTTTTTTGGTTTTTCAAGACAGGGTTTCTCTGTGTATCTCTGGCTGTCCTGAATTCACTTTGTAGACCAGGCTAGCCTTGAACTCACAGAGAACCGCCTGCCTCTGCCTCCCGAGTGCTGGGATTAAAGGTGTGTACCACCACGCCCAGCAATTACAGACAGCTGTGAACTGCCATGTGGGTGCTGGGATTTGAACCCAGGTCCTTTGGAAGAACAGTCAGTGCTCTTAACCACTGAGCCATCTCTCCAGCCCCTGGTTTGCTAGGATTTTAATGTGTGTATACTCATGAAACTTTGTTGACCATGGTTCCTAGAAGTGAAATAGATAGGAAGTCTACAAAAATATCTTTTTCCAGTTTGTTTATTTGTGTGTACCATGGCACACATGGCGAGGTGAGGACAACTTTTGGAAGTCGGTTCTGTCTTTCTACCATGTAGGACTGGGAGATCAAACTCAGGTCTTAAGGTTTGGTAACACACACCTTTATCTGCTAAGTCATCTTGCCAGCCCCCAAAGTCCAGGCTCTCTAATTTGATCTGTATATGAAGAAATATTCTAGGTCAAATGAAAAGTCTCCCCAAGTCATAAAAAGTCACAGACCTCCCCAGTCAACTCTCAGACCTGAAGCAGTTTATAGACCCAGAACCCTGGGAATGGTGGAGAGTCCCCTAACACTAACAAAAATTTATGCTTTAAAGTTTTCATCAGAAAAGCCTATGATCTTTTTCTTGGGTAACTATACTTTGAGGAAAAGGGAAGAAGAAGACCTTTAGAGACAACACTTCACACTGTTTTTGAACTGACAGTAATTGTAAGAGGACAGAAATGTCACTGTGGTCCAGCAGTCATAGGGCTTATGGGTCTTAGGTGACCAGTGAGTTTTAGGATTGGTCTCACTGAGTATCCAGTGGGTCTCTACAATGGTTAATTGTAATTAAAAATACTTCTAGTTATTTTTTTCCACATTTTGAATAATTAGAAAAGATATTCTTAGCATCTGGCAGGTCAAGTCCCCCAACCTGTGAAGTGAGGACTGTTATGGTGTGAAAGGAAGAGTGGGAAGCCAGGGATGTAGTCCAGTGATGGAGGGCATACTCAGTGCCCCCAAAGCCCAGAACACACACACATATGCACACACATACACTCACACATACATACTCACACATGCACCCTCATGCATACTCATACACACATGACAGACAGAAGCCACAAGAACAAAAGAAATGCTTTTTTTTTATTGCAAATCAAAGTAGCACCATACTTCTAGAAGGATCGTAGAGATTGGTACTGCCAATCAAAGACCGCCAATCTCTGTAGAAGAGAATGGATGATCTTGCAGAAAGACAGTGGGTGACTTCAAATTTAACCAGGTGTTGACACCAGTTGTAGCTGCTACACCAAATACAACTTCATTGCCTGGGAAACTGAACACAAATTTAGAACCTGCTATTGCAGCTATTGGCTTATAAAGCAGATTGCTTGCGAGGTATCCATACACTCTCGTACTCCCTCAAGGGTATATTTAGGGAGCAAGCGAAGTCCTGAGTGAATGTGTGTTGTTGGCCTGGGCACAGCCATGTCAAGGACCCCAACGCAGCAGCCCCATGGGGGTGGCAAAGCCTTCCCTTGGTGAACACCAAAAAGAGGGCAAAGCTCTCTGGTCCGAGTGCAAATGTTGACAGTGTGTATGGAAAATGATCACCGTAGCTTTCCCTGGCTGAGTGTGGTCAGAAGACTGCTCCCCTTCTGAGATTAGCTAAAGCCTACATCTTTGATGCAGCTGTGTACCCAAAAACCTCTTTGCTCAGCTCTGTTCAATAGCTCCACCTCCCATGCCAGGCGTGGTGGCGCACACCTTTAATCCCAGCACTCAGGAGGCAGAGGCAGGCAGATCTCTGTGAGTTCAAGGCCATCAAGTCCAGGAAGGCCAGGGATACATAGAGAAACTTTGTCTTGAAAAAAAACAAAACAAAACTGCTAATGGCCCAAATCCTTCAGGAAAGGTAAATGCTGGGGAGATGGCTCAGTGGGTAAGAGAACAAACATACTATACAAGTATGAGAACGAGTTCAAATATTCAGAACCCTTACAAAATATGGGTGTGGCTGGTTAAACGTCTGTAACCCAGCACTGTGGGGGTTGGAGACTGGAGAGTCACTGGGGCTTGCTGGCTGCCGACCTAGCGCCAGGTTAAGTGTTAGAGCCTGTCTCAAGGGATCATGGAGACAGATGAGATCCTCCTCTGGTTTTCTCTATACAGAATGGTAGACATTCATGTGCACAAACACCGCACATGCAACAAAAAGCAACAACTGTGACCGGTGGAGGCACTGTCTGGAGTCAAAAGGAACATGAAGGGGTAGCGGAATAAAGTAGTTATAAGTGAGCACTTGCAGAGAGGACTGTAATTGTTTCAAGTTCCTGTTTTGTACACAAGTGTATCTATCTGGGTCTAGATGGATGGGTGTATACATGGTAAGCAATATTTTTGTTTTCACCTCTCTTATTCAGTATCATTCAGTTTAATACCTATAAACTTCAGATGTTTAAGTATTGTTATTTCTTTTAATTTTTTTCTATGTATGTTTTACCTGCAAGCATGTTCCATGCATCACATGCATGCTTGGTGCCTGCAGAGGCCAGAAGAAGGTGGCGGGTTGCCTGGAACTTCCATATGGGTGCTGGGAATTGAACTCAGGTCCTCTGGAAAAGCAGCCAGTGCTCTTAATTGCTGAGTTATCTCTCCAGTTCAATTGCTATTTTTACATCACAGTATTTAAATTATGGGATATCAAAGTTAAGAACAGTGTGAATTGGTGTGTTGGTGAGCACAGCTGCCCCTGAAGAGAACACACATTACTCAGGGATGTTACTTCCTCTTCAGGAAAGGGTTACAAGTTTCAGTTTGGTTGGACACAGGGCAGCTGTGTCACATTAGGCAGTTTTATGTCCTTGCTACTGTTTCATGTTGCTTGCTTGCTTGTTTCTTCTGAGACACGTTTCTCTGTGTAGCCCTGGCTGTCCTGAACTTTCTTTGTAGACCAGGCTGGCCTCAAACTCAGAGATTCTCCTGCCTCTGGCTCCTGAGTGTTGGGATTAAAGGCCTGTGCCACTGTACTTGCCCCTGCTACTGTTTTTATTTAGAGATTAAGTATGGCTTGAGAAGACTTATATGGATGTCAACATGATGAGGAGATAATTTAGGATGGTTTATTTTGTGTGGCAACCTGACTGACAGAGGCAGTCTCCATCTATTTGGCCAAACATCACTCTGGGGGTATCGATGGTGATGTTCTGAATGAGATAACATCTGAACCAGCAGACTGAATAAGCTGCCGATCTCATGTAGTTGGGCCCCATTCAATCCTTTAGAAGTCTGAATTGAACAAAAGGCGGGACCAGCATAAAGGCTCAAACCTGCAAGGGCAGCACTTGGGAGAAGTCACTCTGCCTGGCTCTTCTCAAGCTTTCGTATGCATCTTCTCTTATGTGAGGACTAAACTTAACAATTTCTTTTGGGTCCTTTTTTTAAAAAAATGAAGTAGAGTTCAGGTTTAAAGGTATCTTAATATAGGCTGAAGCCCAAGGGTTAAGAGAAAGAGAGGTACCAAGAAGAAATTAAGACACATCAGACAGCTTGGAGATGAGTTTCTCTCAGAAAGTCACAGAAAGCAGGCTGCACCTCATTGTACACAGTGGCTCTTTAAGGGAGACTCGTCAGTTCTCTGGCTTTTTGACTCAGACAGGAATTATGCCACCAACTTCCCTGAGGCTCCACGTTGCAGATGGCAGATCGTAGGAGTTCTCCATCTCTATAATTGCATAAGCTTCAGCTTACTGTGTTTTCTTGCACAAGCTTTTGCTGAGGAGATGAGCAAATGCCTTCACCCTGGTAGGGCACCAATGACAGACCAAAGAAGCTACTGCACTGAAGTCTAGCTTGGTGAATCAATGAGTTTAACTGAGGTTACTTACAGGAGTGTAAGTGAGGGGTTGGTCTGTAAGATGGGCATAGCTACCCCCCCTAGAAGAAAAGGTCGGCGGGACGGTGGTGGCGCACGCCTTAATCCCAGCACTTGGGAGGCAGAGGCAGGCAGATCTCTGTGAGTTCGAGGCCATCGTGGTCTACAGAGTAAGTCCAGAACAGCCAGTGCTGTTATACAGAAAAACCCTATCTCAAAAAACCAAAAAAAAAAAAGGTCTCTGCCCCCCAGTAAGGGTTAGCTACCTCATGAGCCCCTCTCTGCCATGATAGAACATTAATGGACTCAGCCTTGCACAGGGGAGAGGACAGCTGTTCCATACATGTATTTCCCTTCAAATACCTGACAAAAAGCAGCATAAGGTAGGAAGAGTCCGTTCTTACTCACACACTGAGTCCACCTGCAAGGGAAGGCATAGTGGCAGGAGCGGGAAGTGGATCGATAGTTCCCTTGTGTTATAGTCGGGAAGCAGAGAGATGACTCCGGTACTCAGCTGGCTTCCTCCTTTCTCCTTTTATTCAGTCCAGGAAACCAGTCTGTGCTATGGCCCCACATAGTACATGGTTGCGAGCTGCCTGACATGAGTGCTGGGAACTGACCCAAGGTCCTCTGCAAAAGCAATTGTTCTAAACTGCTAAGACAACCCTCCAGCCCTTTTATTATTTTTAACTGTGTGTGTGTGTGTGTGTGTGTGTGTAGGGTATGCACATATGTGTGAGGGTGACCAAGAAGGCCAGAAGCACCAGATTTCCTGGAGCTGGAGTTACAGGCAGCTGTGAGCTGCCTGATATGGGTGTTGGAACCCAAGCTCAGGTCCTCTGGAGGGGGGAAGCATGCTTAAACATTTCTCCAACTCTGGACCTTGTTTTTTGAGACAGGTTCTCTCACTGAAACCAGACCTCGCTGATCAGCTAGGCTGGCTGGCCATCAAGCCCCAGGATTCTCCCCAGTCTGGGACCTTAGGCATGAGTAGCTGCCTGGCATTTTCTGTGAATGCAGGGGATCCGAACTTGGGTCCTTGTCCACACTTACCAACCGAGTCATCTCCACAGTCCTCTGTGTTCCCTCTAAGAAATCTTTGCCAGGGCCAGCGCATGGCTCAGCCACAAAGGCACTTGCTGCCAACTCTGATGGCCTGAGCTGTATCCACAAGGTGGAAAGAGATAGCTGAGTCTGTAGAGTTGTTCTCTGACATCCACACATGTCCCAGGTGTGTGCACGTGAACACACACCCCCAACACACAAATAAATATAGTAAAAAAAATCTTTGCCAAACCCAAAGTTACTAAAAGTTTCACTGTTTTCTTCTAGTGTCTTTTTTTTTTTTTTAAAGATTTATTTATTATGTATACAGTGTTCTGTCTGCAGGTATATCTGCAGGCCAGAAGAGGGCACCAGATTTCATTATGGATGGTTGTGAGCCACCATGTGGTTGCTGGGAATTGAACTCATGACCTCTGGAAAAGCAGCCAGTGCTCTTAACCGCTGAGCCATCTCTCCAGCCCCCTCTTCTAGTGTCTTTACAATTTAATTTTTACCTACATTTGTGTTTAATAATTTTTGTTGTTGTTTTGTTGTTTTGTGGGAGGTGTGACAGTTTTTCTATGAATCCCTGGATGGCTGAAACCATACTATAGTGTCTGAACTCTCAGTGATCCTGTCACTGCACCTCACAGTTTCTTTTCTTTTCTTTCTCTTTTTCTTAATTTTTTAGACAGTCTTGACATATAGCTTAGGAGAGCTTTGAACTCAGGTCTTCCTGCCTCGGCCTCCCAAGTGCTGGGATTACAGGTATCTGCTACCACACTAGGCTCCATCTTGACACTTTGAGATAACTGTTATATACACCATGAGACAAACAGCATGGTGACTTCAATTTACATATTGCTTCAGAACCATTTGTTGAAAAGCACAATCTTTGTTCTTTTTTGGACTGTCTTACCCACACACAATCAATTAAATTTCAGCAAAGGTGTCAAGGCAATTGAAACAGGAGAAAGAACGCTAGAGATGTTTTGCTGTTAAGCGCTTACCTAGCACATGGGAGGCCTTGGATTGGATCCCCAATGTCACACATGCGACAGTCCAAACAGTGTCGAACTCGGGGCTTGCTGGGCAAGTGCCTTTGCCTGTTACGTCATCTCTCCAGCCTGTACTTAAGTCCTTGGGGTCTCACCAAATGTCTCATATATTTCAGTATATTTCTGCATCTTTTGTCAAATTCAGTCCTAAGTATTTTGAGACAGGGTCTCATGTAGCCCAGGATGGCCTCAAACTGAATGTATAACTGAGAATGACCTTAAACTTCTGGTCCCTCTACCTTTATCTCTCAAGTACTGGGATTATAGGTATGTGGTACCACCGGTTTGTGCCTGGTTGATTCAGTGTTGGAGACAGGACACGGGGCGGTGGGTGCTAACCACACCTGGATCAAAAGTGGTGCTCTGGCTACATCCCTGTAACACTATAAATTACTTTTATCTGTCCTCCTAGTGACTTTAATCCACTGATAATGGCAATGTCTGGTAAGTTTCTCTGCTATAAAATTACTTTTTCTTTGGTAGTTAATGAGAACCTTAGGAGAAGGTACAACTTCTCATCACCTTTAAACTGAGTTGGTTTAGTGTTTGTAGCTTTTTGTGGCTTCTAAGGTTATTACTATGATGATTACTAAATGTGTATTCTTTTCAAATAAAAAAAAAATTATGTGTTTGAATATTTGCCTGCATGTGTGTGTGTGCTTTATGTGCATGCAGGTCCAAAGAGGCCAGAAGCAGTCATTCTACCCCTGAAAATAGAATTACAGTTGGTTCTGAGATGCCTTGTGGGTGCTGATAATGGAACCCGTGTCTTCTGCAAGAGCAAACTGCTCTTATCCACTAAGCCGTCTGTCTGTTCAGCCCCTAAATGCTATATTTTAATGCTATATTCCTGCTACATCAATTAGTATCATGTTAGAGGGGAAGATTCGTCTCCTTTAATTTATTACCATTAGAATGACTCATAGATTTCTGCAACATTCTGTGGGTTATAATTGTTACTGCCATTATCTCGCTTGATGTTTAGATCATTCAGGCCAGCCCCTGGTCTGGCTCCTGTGACTGGACACATTTCAATCACTTCTTAAGTAAGTACTACACATGGTGGCTCAGCCAGGTGTTCCAGGTTCACCTTGTATTTCCCACCCCCAGCCTCGAAATCAATCTTTTTAAAGGGGCAATACTTCTCTTTAATGGAACATGTTTTTTAGAAACCAATAGCAAGGCGTGACTGATAATATTAAGGTATTATGATTCCTACATCCTCAGAAAACAGAATTAGAGGGAGAAAATATATATTATGTAAAACATATATTTCATTATATACACACTGGTACTTCCAATTCTCTTCTAACCTAAGGGTACCTAGTTCATTCTGATTTTTTTCACGAGTTGAAACCTTTTTCAGGAAGAAATCTTATTTATTTTATCCTTAGTATATTTATTTATTTGATCAGTGTCCCCACATGTGTGACCAGTCTCCTAATCTGTTGCTGCTGTCCCTGCCTCTGTCATTGACGCCTTTCTTTATCTCTCAGAGAGCACCACACACCGTCCACGAGACAGAGCAGACTCTGTACGTATTTATAAGTCTTGTATCCTCCTCACTCTGACACCCACAAGAGAGTTACTGCTTATCTTGCTGCCTCCGAAATCCCTGAATTCCTAATAGCCATGTGTGTGTGCACATGTGTGCGTGTGTGTGCAGGTGAGTATACTAGGGTTTGAACCCAGGGCTTTGTACATGCTAGGAAACACTCTACAGTGGAACTATATCCCAGATCAACCTGATAGCTTTTGAACTGAATTATTCAGGGGACAAAGGTGAAAAGGAATAAAAGAAGGGAAGTGAGAAAGATAGGCAGGTATATTTGGAATTGTTTTTTAATGAAAAATAAAAAAGCTGTGGCTGACTGGAGAGATAACTCAGTGGTTAAGAGCACATGCTCTTTCAGACAATCGAGGTTCAGTTCCCATCACCCATGTTGGGGCTCACACCTCTAACTCTAGTTCAGGCAGGCACCCTCTTCTAGCTTCCTTGGGCACTGCATGAAGATGGTGTAAAGCAAAACTTCCATACACACAAAACGAAGTAAGCAGCCGGGTGTGGTGGCGCACGCCTTTAATCCCAGCACTCAGGAAGCAGAGGCAGGCAGATCTCTGTGAGTTCAAGAGCAGCCTGGTCTACAAAGTGTGTCCAGGACAACCAGGACTATTACACAGAGAAACCCTGTCTCAAAAAGCCAAAAAACAAACAAACAAATAAAAATAAGTAAAATTTAAAAATATTTAAAAGCCAACACGCTGGTGTGAGCCTGTAATCTCAGGATTTATGTGTGATGCTGAGACAGGAGGGTCCTCACCTACTAGGCAGCGCAGTGAGTTTATAGCCAGCCCGGAGCTAGGCATCAAGACCTCCAAATATATCTATGTATCAAAACGAAACAAGAAGAAAATTCTTTTTTTTTTCTTATTCTGAGAACTATGCATTCGGTCTATTTGCCTAAAACACCCAGTTTCTCCTTGTGATTGCCATTCACACAGTATCTTTGGCTATTGTTTTGCTTATGAAGACAGAATATCAAGGGCTATCATTAGAGGCGGTGTGGCCAATCTGTGTTCATGATAAAATTCCTAGTAGCTTGCCTACCACACTTGAAACCATTCACTGCACAAATCTGACAGAGAATGGTCAGACAAAAACTAGTGTTCCAAGAAGCCTACACTGAACATGAAATAGGGTAATTGTGTCCAAGTTCCTACGAGTGTCTGAGCAGTGAGGCAAACCCAGGGCCTTGAGCGTGACAGGAATAATATCACTGAGCTGCATCCCACTACCATAGATGCCCATCCTTTCTGATTTTTCATCTGCTTGTTTTGTGGTGCTCATGTCAGACAAGCATTCATGAGTTGCAGCCCCAGGCCTGTGTGTATTCATTCTAATCTAGATGGTAACAGAATTTCTTCCTTGCTTTCTTTTTTCCTATTTATTTTGTATGTATAGATAGGTGTGTGATCATGTATGTGCTACGGTGCATACTGGGAGGTCAGAGGACAACTACATAAGGACTGAGAATTGAACTCAGTCAGGCTTGGCAAGAGGTATCTTTGCCACTGAGCCATCATTCTGGCCCCAAAGAATGTCTTTCTTTCCTTTTTAAACCTAAGTATCATTATGAGTCTGGGCATGATGTGTGTGGAGGTCCTGAATGGGGCTCCTACCCAATCCATGCGTGTGCACGCTAGGCAAGTACTCTACCACCTGACCCACCCCTTGCCCCTCAAAACAGCTTCTAAAAAGATGTCTCTTGGGCCAGCAAGATGACTCAGCAGGTAAAGGCACTCACCACAAAGCCTGGGGACCCAAGTTCAATCCCTGGAACACATATGGTGGAAGGAGAAGACAGACTCCTGCAAGTTGTCCTCTGATCTCCACATATACACCAGGGTACTTGCACCTCAACACAAAATAAATAGACATAATAATAAGAATAATAAGAATCTTGGTGTGTTCACACTACCTGATTTTGAGATTTAGGACAAAGTTATAGAAATGAAGTCAGAGTGGTGTGGGCATAAGGATAAACATTTATACCGATGGATAAACATTTATATATATGTGGAGACTTGAGTTTCAACAAAGTTACCAAGCTCAATGGAAAAAAGATAATCTTTGCAAAAAAAAAGTGAAATAATTAGATAACTAAATGCAAAGAAAATTTCAATTCATACTTTGTATCACATAAAAAAGCAACTTGAAATTAATGATAGACTTAAATATAAAACCTAAAACTACAAAAACCTTTAAAAGAAAATAGAACTTAAGACTTAAGAAAAAATTGTTTTGTATTAGACAGGGTCTCAGTGTATAGCCTTTGCTGACCTATAGCTTTGTATATAGACCAGGTTTGCATTGAACTCACAAAGAACCGCCTGCCTCTGCCTTCCCAGTGCTGGGATTAAAGGCATGTACTATTATGCCCAGCTAAAACTCAAAATCTGTATAACTTTCAGTAAAACAGAAATTTCTTAGAATACAAAAACATAAATCATTTAAAAAAAAAAAGGGTATGGCGGGTATGGTGGCACACACCTTTAATCCCAGCACTCGGAAGGCAGAGGCAGGCGGATCTCTGTGAGTTCGAGGCCAGCCTGATCTACAAGGTGAGTCCAGGACAGCCAGAGCTGTTCCACAAAGAAACCCTGTCTTGGAAAAAAGAAAAAAAAAGTCTAAATCACAGTTAAAAGATAACATGACTGTATGTATGTCTGTCTGCCTCCTCAGCTCTGGGATTGCAGGGGTGAACTACCACACGTCTGGCTTTTTATAGGGTACAGGATCCAAACGCAAGTCCCTCAGCTTATGCTGCAAGCATTTCACCAAATGAGTCACCCTCCAGCCTTGTCATAGCTAGTTTTATTCCTAATAACACAATTTGGCTATAAGTGCTGTCCAAGGGAAGAGGCACGGAGGGTGGGAGGGAGGGCCGGAGGTGGCTGTCACAGGGTTATATACGTGAGGGTGCCGAGGCTGGCAACCCAGAGGGAAGGAACCGAGGACACCTGTGGGTTTCATTTGAGTCTCTGGGATGAGACAAGTGTAGAGGAGCTAGCTGCCTGGGAGAAGTCATGGAGGAAATGAGACCTGAAGGAGTGTGTGGGCACAATGTGAGGGAGAGCAGGGGACTTGGAGTTTGTGGTGACTGGGTAAGGGGTGATGTAAAGTAGACAGAAGAGAGGGAAGAAAGAAATCCCTTGGGATGCTCTGATTTTATTTACCACTAAAAGGGATCTGGACTTTGTAGTCTGTTTAGTCACTGGAACTCACTGGATGTTTTTTTAGGAGATGGCATAGTACAATGAGCAGAGCAAGGGTACCACTCATCATGGATTGCATTGCACACACTTCACAGCTCTGCAGAATTAACCCTTTGTGACTCCAAACAGACAACCACACAGGAATAATGCCAGATGAAGGCTTAGATCTAATACTGCAACTGCCAGCATCATGTCTAACTGTCCCTGAAGATCATAGGATGGACAAGATGATCCACGAGCCTCCCTTTATTTTACTTTTTTGGAATCTTGATCTCATGTACCCCAAGCTGGCCTCACACTCGTGGTCTCATTATCCCAGGCTGGCCTCACACTCGTGGTCTCATTACCCCAGGTTGGCCTCACACTCG
>CAJQZJ010034397.1:1222084-1282040 GCA_907164525.1 Lophiomys imhausi
TGGTCTCATTACCCCAGGTTGGCCTCACACTCGTGGTCTCATTACCCCAGGCTGGCCTCACACTCGTGGTCTCATTATTACCCCAGGCTGGCCTCACACTCGTGGTCATGTATCTATCCATGTTTAACACCTCTGCTCCTCCTGTCCCTGCCTTTAGCGCAGGACCACAGGCGTGTGCACCATGGTCAGCTGTCTCAGGACCACAGGTGTGTACATCATGGTCAGCTGTCTCAGGACCACAGGTGTGTACACCATGGTCAGCTGTCTCAGAATCCTGTTATTTTATTTGGTTGACCCCTTACAGAGGAGCCCTGACATCATTTTCCTCTATCAAAATGTAGTTTTTTGGGGGGCCAGGGGCCAACAGAGTGAGGTGGTGATGTTTGAGGCAGGGTCTATTGTGGTGTAGGCTGGCTTCAAACTGTCGATGGAGCTGGGCCTGGCCTGGAACCTCTGATCTTGCTTCTACCTCCCAAAAGCTGCGACTCCAGCCACCATGCCCAGCAAAATGTAGTTTCTTTTGCAATCAAACATTAGTACAAAAGGGCCCAGCATAGTGGCACACACTTTTAACCTAGCACTCGGGAGGCAGAGGCAGGTGGATCTCTGTGAGTTCAAGGCCAGCCTGGTCTACAAAGCAAGTCCAGAACAGCCAGGGCTGTTACACAGAGAAACTGTCTCGAAAAACCAAACCCCACCCCCTTAAAAAAAACCCATTAGTACAAGAACCAAAAGCACCCTAAAAGACAGAAGATGGAAGTCGACTAAACTAACAAATGGTTTAAAAGGGTCAGAAGAAGGCAGTGAACAAAGCTAGAGAATGTGCCAGAAGCCTCAGGCCTGCAGCTCCCCAGTGACTTGCTTAGGTAGAGGCTTTAAGTTGGGGGTTGTCTTCTTCCCAGCACCACAGGGAAACCAGTCCTTCCAGGCAGGGAGTCTCCTGCCAAAGCAAACAATCCCAGCTCTCCGATTGTGCTTGGGCTGGGGTAGGGGAGAACAAAGATCCCTTTCTTTACTTCCCCAGCACTATGGCTGCAGCCAAAGGCGATGTTTACACAATCTTCCCTGCTGAAGAAGTGTTCCTGTTCTCTCTAGGTTGCAGTTGGAAAATACTGAGTTCCTCTCTGCCCGTGAATCTCTGGGAAGGAAAAGTGCCCAGTACTTGACCTTCCCACCCTAGAGATGTCAGCACACTCAGGAGTAACTCTAGGCCCGTCTGTGATATGGCGGGGAGTTTAGTTCTAGTGGCAGAAAGCCTATCAGGCTGGGAAATGAGGGAGGCCGGGGACTCAGACACCCAGTTCCCTCCCCAGCATTCCAGTTCTCTCTATTCTAGCCTCTTCCATTTCCTAGGTTTTCTCAGTTTCACTTCTACATCAAAACCCAGAGCAGATTGGATTATTTTGAAAAGATGATAGCAGGTTGGTTAAAGTGTTTCCTGGAACTTTTTCTTTAGCTTTCAGTGCATTTCTAACTAGATCTAGCAGGGCAGATGTCTCTCCCACATCCCCTAAACAAAAGCAAGAAGGGAAAACAAGAGTGGTAGGGTCTAGTTTTAGTGCTGGCAGAGAATCCCAGTGTTAAGTCATGCTTGGTAAACTGGTAACTAAAAAACAGCAGAGAGAGAATTTACAGGCTAGCTTTCCAACAAGTCATTTTAAAACCTAATTTTGTGCTGGGCTGCAGCTCAATGGTAGAACATATGCTTAGCATAGTGATGCCCTGGACAGACCCAGGAGCAGGAAAATAAATGTACCTGTTTGCAAGATAGTACCAGGGATGGCAATTTTTAAAAAAGTCTTCACTGAGAAACCTCAGAAATTGTCCAGATTTCTCCAGAACCAAAAATTAAAGCAAAGCAAAAAGAAAAACAAGCAAACAAACAAAAAAAAAATACTAATTTCATTATTTGGCATCTCAGGGAGACAGATGCAATCTCATTTCACAAAGGGAAGGAACAATCAGCACAGGAAGTTAACAAAAGCTCAGAAAGTAACCTGAGCCCATGATTCTAGAACTTTCAGTCCAGATGATTCCACAGGGTTAAGCGATTTTCTGAAAAAAGCATGAGTCTTTTATGGTTTTAGTTTTTTTGTGGTTGTGGAGATTAAACCCAGGGCCTGGTTCATGCTGTATAAGCATCTAGAGAATATCCCCTAGTGCTTGAGGGTTTTGTACTGAGTAAACTTTCTCTGATGTAAACTTCTTCCCTACCTCAAATCCCCATTGACTATTCCCCTGTTGCTAGGGCAGCCAAGGTTAGCTGTTTGTTACTCTGCAGCTATGTTTTGGAAACTTGGAGTTCCTGCTCCAGGTGTTGGGAGATGTGGATGGAGAAGCCATAGGGAGTAGAGAGGGGCCACAAGTCTGTTTAACTCAGAAACCAGCCCTTCACAGTACACAAACACATCGCTCCAGCCAACTCTTCCACCCCCACCTCAGCAAGATGTGCAGAGAGCCTTTCTGTCAAAGCAACTTTGCAGTTCCTGGAAGGCCATAATCCACCACGGCTAAAAATATCTATCATAGAGGCAGAGCTGTGCCAGCTAAGCCAAGCATGCTCAGAATCCCCACAAAATGACCAGTGTGGTAAGACAGACCCAGGAGCAGGAAAATAAATGTACCTGTTTGCAAGATAGTACCAGGGATGGCAATTTTTAAAAGTCTTCACTGAGAAACCTCAGAAATTGTCCAGATTTCTTTTGCTTGCCTCCAGTGGGATCCTGGAGGCGGAGTTGTATGATACAAGGTCAGGCCTGTGCCACCACGATTCTTTTTTTTTTTTTTTTGGTTTTTCGAGACAGGGTTTCTCTGTGTAACCCTGGCTGTCCTGGACTCACTTTGTAGACCAGGCTGGCCTTGAACTCACAGAGATCCACCTGCCTCTGCTTCCCGAGTGCTGGGATTAAAGGCGTGCACCACCACGCCCGGCTTTCCACGATTCTTAAACACTAAAAAAGTACCCACTTCACACACATGAGAAGGCTATGAAGCATGCATGCCCCTCTGGGTTCAGTGTCTTTCCTGTTCAGCTTTCCTGAGCTACATTAGAGTCAGTGAAGTTAGGAGGCAATTTACTGTCTGGGCTGGGCCTTTCTCTGGAGGTTCTGAGAAAAATGGATCTGATTTACCTGTTGACAAAAGTCTCTGCTTGCTGTTCTGAGATGAACTCTGCTTGTTCTGACCACTGGTTAGGGCGTCATTCTCAGCAGAGAGACTGCTTGCTGTCTTCTGTTCTCTCTAGCTAGCTACTAAACAAGTGGTAGCCCATTAAATCCTTTCCTCAAATACTGACAGAATGAGAAAGCTTTCTGCTGTTAATGTGACTGGATGTGGCCCATGCAGTCTCTCCCAGAATCTAAGTCAACAGTGCCATACACCCCAAGCAGAGGAGTTAGTGTCAAATGAACAAAGTCTGGGGCTTAATAAGCAAGGCATATTTAAGGAGTCATTTATTTATTTTGAGGTACTGGGGGATGGAACAAGGGGCATTGCATACCTATGGTAGGCAAATATTCTACCTCTGAGCTTTATCCTTAGCTCTTTTATTTTCTGTCCTTGAGGCAGGGTCCTTTGCCTCACCCCTCCAATGTATGCCACCATGCCTCGCTTTGCTCTTTTTAAGGTTTATTTAAAAGAATTTTGCAGCCAGGCGTGGTGGCACACGCCTTTAATCCCAGCACTAGGGAGGCAGAGGCAGGTGGATCTGTGTGAGTTCAAGGCCAGCCTGGTCTACAAAGCCATGGATACACAAAGCCTGTCTCAAAAAAACAAAACAAAACAAAAAACCCTGAATTTTGCTTAGGGCTGGTGAGATGACTCAGTGGTTAACAGAGTACTTTTGATCCCCAGAACCCATGAAAAACAGCTGGATTCAGGAAGATGGCTCAGGGATAGATACTTTCTGCCAAACTTGATGCCCTAAATTCCATTCCTAAGCCCAACATGGTAGGAGAGAACTGACTTCAAGCTGTACTCTGACTTCCACGGCAGCGCTATGGTACACACCTCCCTGCTAAACAAAACAAAAGCCAGAAAACTAGTGTAGAGTAGCATACATCTGTAATCCCAGCTCTTCCTCAGCCTGGAAACTTGAGGGCCAGTGAGCCTGGACTGCACCGGAACAGCAGAAAAAAGCTATGCTGCCTCAACAAGGCAGAAGTGAACTGACTCCATCCACTTCCATGTCAGGACAGCATCTGAGTGCATTCACACACACATTAAAAATTAAAATTCCTGCCGGGCGGTGGTGGCGCATGCCTTTAATCCCAGCACTTGGGAGGCAGAGGCAGGCGGATTTTTGAGAGTTCGAGGCCAGCCTGGTCTACAAAGTGAGTCCAGGACAGCCAGGGCTACACAGAGAAACCCTGTCTCAAAAAACCAAAAAAAAAAAAAAAAAAAATTAAAATTCCTGCCTATCAAAGCAGCTAATCAAAAGATCAGAGAAGTAATCTCTGTAGGGGAGGAAAATGAAGCAGCTCTGACTGACTTTAGAGTACTAAGGCCAAGCAAGTCTGCCACATGCCTGGTATTCTATATATGGTTTTTGCCATTTGTAAATGACCACTTGGTCACAAGGTACTAATATTCACAGTGTCTTGAAGTAAATATTCAAAAAATAAGGATTTTTGTTTGTTTGTTTGGCTTGGTTTTTTGAGATAGGGTTTCTCTGTGTAACAGTACTGGCTGTTCTGGAACTCACTCTATAGACCAGGCTGGCCTTGAACTCAAGAGATTTGCCTGGCTTTGACTCCTGAGTGCTGGGATTAAAGGCTACTACTGCCTGGCAAAATAAGGAAAATTTCAGGAATGCTTGGGGACTAAAAGATCTTCTCGGGCTTTAGTTTTTCCTTACCAAATGGTGAGAATACCAGGTTGACCAGTGCTGTGCGCTCAGACAGACTGGGAAAAGTCAAGGTGTTCTGAGGTATGGATCATATGGATCAATAAAGTCTTATTGCTCAAACCTTGGAGGATGACGACGACACACCACCCAACCGCTGCTGTCCTTCCCTCTTGCAGAATTAGCTAGAATGTCCTCTCCTCCCAGTCCCTGATCAAAGGCCACACAGCTGTCCTGGCTTCCTAGATACCAATTCAAGCTAAATCACAAAAATTGTTGGTTGATTGTTTGCTGATGAACTTGAGAGAAAGGCTTACACTAATGAAGTCATCATGAAACCGTGCTGGGCTGGGCAGGGCTCCTCCTTACTGCTATGTAACATTTGGATGGTTTTCTTTTTTTTTTTTTTTTTGGTTTTTCGAGAGAGGGTTTCTCTGAATATCTCTGGCTGTCCTGGACTCGCTTTGTAGACCAGGCTGGCCTCGAACTCACAAAGATCCGCCTGCCTCTGCCTCCCAAGTGCTGGGATTAAAGGTGTGCGCCACCACTGCCCGGCTGGATGGTTTTCTTTTCTTCTGTTTTTTGAGACAGGGTTTCTTTGTGTAACAGAGCCCTGGCTGTCCTGGACTTGCATTTTTTTTTTTTTTTGGTTTTTCGAGACAGGGTTTCTCTGAATATCTCTGGCTGTCCTGGACTCGCTTTGTAGACCAGGCTGGCCTGGAACTCACAGAGATCCGCCTACCTCTGCCTCCCAAGTGCTGGGATTAAAGGCGTGCGCCACCACTGCCCGGCCTGGACTTGCTTTGTAGACCAGGCTGGCCTCGAACTCACAGAAATCTGCCTGCCTCTGTCTCTTGAGTGCTGGGATTAAAGGCATGTCCTACCACTGTGGTAGAAATTAGTGAAATTAATAGACAGTTCAGATATTTATTAATTATGGTGGCACATAGGGAGGAACTTGGTGTCCCTTTACTTGTTGATATGGACAGAGCCAGTTATGGCTGGAGGATATACTCTGTTGAAAGGTGTTGCTAAGAAACCTTGCAAGCTACACAGATGACATATTTGCCACGAGAAGCAACAAGAATGCTGGGAGACCCTCTGCTGAGGATCTCTAGATGGGACAACATGGACTTTCCTGTTGAAGGGGCAGGACTAAAAGCCACAAAGCTGTGCAGACCTCAGTAACCATGGCAACAGGAATGCTGGGAGACCCACCCTGAGAATCAAGAGATGGGATGATTTATAAGCTAGAGATCCACTCAGTCTCGCTCTCTCTGCCCTCACCCACTGAAAAGCCATGCTGAAGAAGGGCATGGCAACATATGCCATTAAACCATTAACAGAATTTAGACTGCTGTAGCCCAAGGCAAAGGCATGGCATACACCTGCTGAGGGAGACTCTTTTAAAGGCGGCTGCCGTGAGACCCCAGAACACTGGAAAAGTGAAAAACAAGCAGAGTTAGAAGCTGTTTGGATAAACTCTCACACTTGAGACTTCGGGGCCAATTGGAACAGACTGACTTTATAAACTGGCCACAGCTTGATGGTGGAAATAAACTGGCCTTACAAACTGGCAGAATAGGGCCCAACAGACTTTAAGTTTAAAAGATACTACCTGATGGGTCTGCTGCAAACCAAGCCATCCTACATAGACCTACACTGCGAATATTAATATCTTTTTAGGAAAGTTAAAATAGTGTTAGTTGGATGTTTTTAAGTAGATATTAGAATGTTTTTAGATATTGGGGTGTTTTTAGATAGATTATAGATGATTAAGGTTTAGGTTATAGGATTTAGGTACTTTATAGGTGATTGATAAGTATTAATAAATATGTGTGTTAAATAAAAGTAGTTACACACCATGCCTGGCCTCTTTTTTCTTTTTGAGACAGGGTTTCTGTATGAATCTCTGGCTGTCCTGGAACTCACTCTGTAGACCAAACCAGGCTTGAAATTAGGGATCTGCCAGCCTCTCCCCTAGTACTGAGATTCAAGGTGTGCACCATCATGCCCAGCTTAGCAGTTAGATGATTTTCAAAGGGCATCATTTACTTTCACTGAGGCTTTAAAAATAGGAAGGCAGGGCTCTGCCTGCAGCATCTCTGAGTTCACTCCTAAACTGCTTTTCTGTCAGATTAAAATAGTTCCCTTCCTATGTCAACCAGAAGGGAAATCGGCCTAGAAAATGGCTCAAACACACAGCAAGGCCCATGAAGAATGAGAAAACAAATTAAAATCAGGATATTGAATTTTGACAACACTGTCCTTTCTGAACACTCCAAGTATCTTTATATATCCTTGCATAATTCCTGGGATGAGAAGCGCTATTCCTGTTTACAGCTGAGAAAAACAGAAGTCCTGGAAAGTTACCAGTTAGAACTGGTAGTGTTAAAAGAGAAATCAGTTCCTTAGGCTTGATTTCAAATCAGACTATTTTAAAGATCAGGCCAGGGCTGGAGAGATGGCTCAGCGGTTAAGAGCACTGGCTGCTCTTCCAGAGGTCATGAGTTCAATTCCCAGCAACCACATGGTGGCTCACAACCATTCATAATGAAATCTGGTGCCCTCTTCTGGCCTGCAGATATACCTGTAGGCAGAACACTGTATACATAATAAATAAATCTTTAAAAAAAAAAAAAGATCAGGCCAAGCAGAATCCAAGGTTACTGAAGTTGGACAGATATTTAGGAAATCTTCTCTTAAATCTGCTACTCTACTAAACACAACTTGCCTTCACTCCAAGTTGTTGCCAACTTGGGTTGCCAATCAATGTCTGTTGGGGCCTCAGCTGACAGGACCCCGTCTCCCTGACTCCTGAATAAAACTGCCAAGTGTCTACAGGACCATCTCATCATCACTTTACAACAAATACACACAGACCACCAAAGTTTTGTTCTCTCCAAAGGGGTCAGCTCAACTCAGTTCCAGGATCAGGAAGGGAAAAGCATATATACACACACACCCATTATCTGAAAGGTAGGGCAGGAGAGCGGCCCACCAGGGTTCAAATTCAAGTGAGCAAACCAAAGGGAGGACTATTGCTTACTTCCCACCAACTTTTGGCTGGAGACAAAAATCAGTCCCATAGCCCAGAAATAGTTACCTGCAGACAGTGTAGTTACTCTGGAACCAAACCTCAGATAGACTCCCTGAAACCCTTGAGCGCAGTATCAAAGTCGAGAATGAAGGAAAAGGACCTGCTGGTGGCCTTTTTGTGTACACTTGAATGTGCAGACTGTGTGCACACATGTGCGGAGGCCAGAAGACCACATCAAGGATGGTCCACCTTTGTTTCCAATACAGGTCTCAAGTTTGAGACACTCTCATGTAGCACAGGCTAACCTCAAACTTTCCCTGTAGCTGAGGATGGCCCTGAACTTGATTTCCTACCTCAGGCTCCTGAATGCTGGGACTATAGGCCTGTATTCCCATGCCTCTTCTTCCGCGTGTACACTTTAAGCAGACCACATTGAAATCATTATGGTCACCTAGATTATCATGCTTGGGTGTTGCATGTGCACACATGTACAAGTCCATATGGACCTGAGTCCACAAGTCATTGTAGGTGAGGATTATAAAGGGGATATGATGTGGTCTGTAGTCATGTTTACATACTTACAGGTGTCATGCTCATTTGACTAATGGTAGACGGATAACAGGGAACAGGTTCATAGAGACATAAGCATGTAAGCCGTCTTTCATAACGCAGCAACTTTGAAAAAGAGGAAATTGAGCAAAGATTCAAAAAAAGCAGAGGAGCAAAGCAAGGGCAAGGCTGGAAAACACGGGAAGGCCAGGAAGGCATTTTAGAGCACACTTTGGGTAGTGTATGAGAACAAGAGACAAGATGTGCTAGTCACATCTATGGTTCCAGTTACTCGAGAGGCTTGAATCTAGTTCAAAGCTAGCCTGGACAATGTGGGAAGACCCACCATTTCAAAAATTAAAACAAAACAAGAAGACGGGGACAGTAGTTCACACCTGTAGTCCCAGCACTCACAAGGCAGAGGTAGGACTATTGTGAGTTTGAAACTGGCCTGATCTACAGTTTCCACCCAGTGAGGCAAATGATGTGTGTGAATTTTGAATTGGTAAATGACAAAATCATTTCCCTAAAGGAAGAATAAACTGGCAGTCAGTGGAAGTAAATGATGGAAGAGATTGGAAGGCTGACAGAGACACAGGCAATAGACCAGGTGGGTGACAAAGACAGCCTGAACCAGGATCACGGACAGCAGTGACAGGTAACAAACCCTCTTGGTTCATTTTAAGCATCAACTCTAGTCCTCCAAGGCAAGTAGCAGGTCATACCAGGTGATAATTATAGAAAAGGACAGCTATCTTAAGTAGAACTTTCCAGAAACAATGAATCAAATAATGAATCCAATGGCTAGAGAGATGGCTCAGCAGTTAAGAGGACTGGCTGCTCTTCCAGAGGTCCTGAGTTCAATTCCCAGCACCCTCATGGTAGTTCACAAGTCTATAACTATAGTCTGATGGGATCTGATGCCCTCTTCCGGCGTGCAGATGTACACGCAGACAAAACACCCACATAAATAAAATAAATCTTAAAAAAAAAAAAAGAATGAACCGAGCCAGATGTCTGCAGAGTCTAGAACCATCACCACCCTGGCCTTGTACTCTTACTGAGGCACTCTGCCAACTGTGGAAAAGAAATATACACAGGAGATTCAAGAAACATCTTATTAATACAGTATTTATTTGTCTTCTCTCTGTTAAACCCTGAGCCAAGCACTTTCCCCAGACTTTCTGGGGAGGTACAAGGAAGGGAACATAGGGCAGATTGGACACAAAAGAACTGTGGGAGGTGGAAGTGGAGACAACTGTGGGAGGTGGCAGTGGAGACAACTGCTTCACATGGCGAAGAGGATTAGAAAGGCCACCATTAGGCAAAAGAGCCCCATGGCCTCTGAGAGGGCAAAGCCCAGAATCGCGTATGAGAAGAGCTGTTGCTTCAGGGAAGGGTTCCTAGGAAAGAGGAGAGAAGACTGAATTTCTGGTCCACACAAAGAAAAGGCTGGGCATCTAAGGTGGACTCTGAGAGAATTCCCTTCATACTTATTTACAGAAAGATTCATCTAGGGAGACCCCATTGTACCCAAATTCCAGCACTAAGATTTCAACCCAGGGTAAACAAGGTAGAGGTGGACAATCTTAGTGCTCTTACACAGCCAATTACCTTCCCCAGTAGATCTCTCCTACCATAGTAACTTAGAACTACAGGCCCGGCCGGGCGGTGGTGGCGCACGCCTTTAATCCCAGCACTTGGGAGGCAGAGGCAGGCGGATCTTTGTGAGTTCGAGGCCCGCCTGGTCTACAAAGCGAGTCCAGGACAGCCAGAGATATTCAGAGAAACCCTGTCTTGAAAAAACCAAAAAAAAAAAAAAAAAAAAAGAACTACAGGCCCGGATACTTAACATTCAGGGCCAGAACAGGATGGAGAGATACTCAAAGTGACAGGCTCTTTCTAGAACAGAAGACTAATGGGGCATAGAAGCAAAACTGCAGATGGGCTGTGGCTCACACCCTCTGTGTCCCAGGACTCTAGGGCTGTTCCAGAAAGCAGGAGAAGCAAAGGGCTGACTTTTTTTGGTCATCTGAAAATAGTCAAGATTTTGTTTTTATGGTGTTGGTTTTTAAGACAGTGTTTCTCTGTGTAGCCCTGGCTGTCTTGGATCCATAGACCAGCTGGCCTCAAACTCGGAGATCCACCTGACTCTGCTTCAGAAGTGCTGGGATTAAAGGGTGGCCACCACAGCTTTGGCTTTGGGCTTTAAGATGCTGAAAGTAACCATGGTATTTATGATATGAATCAGAACAGGACAACTGTACCTTAACTTTTAAAGTCAATATAATTTTCATTTTCCTTACCCTGGTACCAATGGAAGTCTTACTGGTAAAGTAGATTAACAAAAAGCTCTTAGCAGAATTGTGACACAGAACTAATCAGACTTCTTTTTGCAAAGAAGTTTAATGCAAATTCTGAAAAAACAAATAACCCTATTTCCCTAGACATTAGGCTAACTTGCTGGTCTCCAGAGGGTTAATTTAGTTCTTCAGTGACTTGTCCAGAGGTGGCAGAGACCAAGCAGTCCCAGGTGCTCAGGACCAGTAGGGCTGGGAGCAGAGGCAGCTGTCCCAGGAGCAGCAGACGGAACTCCCAGAGATGAGGCAAACAGCAGCAAGGCCGCACACGGACTGCACTCTAGCCAAGGGTTTCACTTTAGTCTTTTTAGACCACAGAGTCTATGGTCCTAAAATTTATTCTAGAGTGCAAACATCAGCGTGCCTGCGATGCAGCATACGGACACTATCAAGTCAGCACTTTAAACCCTGTTTCTTCCACGAAAGAACATGGAAAACCTCTTGCTGCTTTAAAAAAATACTTTTAAAGAATGTAAAAACTAGGTGGTAATCCCACTTGTAACCCAGCATTGGGGAAGCAGGAGTTTGAGGCAGCCAGGGTCATAGAGTTAAGACCTTGTTGCAAACAAAACAAAACAACCAAAGTAGAAACCATCTTTAATTCAACCATAGAAAACCAGGCTGTGGTCCAAATGAAGCCCTCAGGCTTAGTTGCCAGCTCCTGTTCTACACTACGGCTGCCAAACAGAGCTTCGGCCATACACATGTGCTGTATCTGCTAAACACTTGGAATTGCACAACAGAGGAACTGAAAACCTCAATTTTATGTTGAGACAGGGTCTCATACAGACTAGGCTGGCCTGAGCTCACCATATAGCCCAGGCTAACCCAGAGTTGCTGATTGTTCTGCCTCTATCTCAGAACTGTTGGCATTGTAGGTCTGTGTCATCATCACACCTAACTTGTAGTCTTCATATTTAAATTTATATTAAAAAAAAAAAAGACAAGGTTTCTTTGTGTAATAGTCCTGGCTGTCTTGGACTCGCTTTGTAGACCAGGCTAGCCTCAAACTCAGAGATCATCCTGCCTCTAGCTCCCAAGTGCTGGGATTAAAGGCATGTACCACACTTTAGAAAAAAAATTAAAGCAATGGCTGTACCTGCCTTTAATACCAGTATTCAGGGAGAAGCACACAGAACTCTGTGAGTTCCTGGCCAGCTAGGGTGACATGAGGAAAAAAGCCTTAATATTATTTATTTATGTGTGCGTGTATATGCATGCATGTGCTCACATATGTGCTACCACATGCATGTGGAGGTCTGAGAACAACCTGTAGAAGTTGGTATAGTCTTTCATCTTGTTATCAGGCTTAGTGTCAGGTACCTATACTCACTAAGCCATCTCACTGAGCCCTTACTACTGACGCCTGCTTTGTTAGCATGACTGCAGCCATTTTTGTCTTCAGTTTCCATTTTAGTTATAAGATAAAATCACTTATATTTGGTCATCTTGTTACCTTGACACTAATCAAATTAAAGGTCAGTTAGAAATGCTTTGTCTAGCTACTCAAAATGATGTAGTGCTGCCCTCCCTTTGTTTCCTACACCTGGTTACCTGGTTTTCTTTAAAAAATTCCACCTTAGAAGCAGACTAATGTCACAGTTAGGCTCAGAGACCTCTCTGTGGCCCTGGTCATGCTGGTTATGATCAGTCTTGGGTGTGTGTTCAATAAGCCATCAATATCTGATTGAGATTGCTATCTGAGTGGTTTGTGCAGCTATCCTTGGACTATAACATTATTATTATTATTATTTTTTTTTTTTGGTTTTTCAAGACAGTGTATCTTTGTGTATCTCTGGCATTCTGGTATTAGCTTTGTAGACCAAACTAGACCTGCATTCAAGAGATCCACCTGCGATAGGCTTGGTGGCACATGCCTTTAATCCCAGCACTTGGGAGGCAGAGGCAGGCAGATCTCTGTGAGTTCAAGGCCAGCCTAATCTACAGAGTGAGTTTCAGGATACAGGGCTACACAAAGACACCCTGTCTAGAAAAAAAAAAAGAGATCTATTTACCTCTGCCTCCTGAGTGTTGGGATTAAAGCTTAGCTTGTATTTTTAATTAATTAAATTAAAGCAGCTGGTTGGTGGTGGTGCACACCTTTAACTTCAGCACTCAGTTTGAAGCCAGCCTGGTCTATAGAGTGAGTTCTAGGGCAGCCAGGGTTACACAGAGAAACCCTGTCTTGGGGGAAAAAGTAGTTCCGTGTGAGTTCAAGGTCAGCCTGGTCTACATAGCAAGTTCCAGGCCAGACAGGGCTACACAGTGAGACTCTATCTCTAACAAAGGAACAAATAAAATCCAGAAATTAAAAAACAAACAAACAAACAAACAAAAACCCAACATTCAGCTAGTGGCCTCTGTATAGGACAGTGCAGTTCTAGACCTGTCCTTTGGAACACATAGCAGAGCCAACAGGGTCCAGGGCCAGGTAACCTTACCTGGCATAGCCAATGATGAGGCTCCCAAAAACAGTCCCAATTCCAGCCCCAGAGCCAGCCACCCCAACTGTAGCAGCCCCAGCTCCAATGAACTTGGCAGCTGTGTCGATGTCCCTCGAAGTGGCACTGGTTTGGAAGCTGCAGCTTGGGATGAGTGAGGGCAGAGGATGCTGGACAGCCAAGTTACTGAGACCCTGTGAAGAAGGGGCAGACAGAGGCAGGGTTTTTGTTACCAATCCACTGTTTTGTTCTGGAAACATTGTGCTATTTCAAGCTGCTGGGCTGTCAAATCTGATGTTCTTCCCTCAATGAAAATCATTTAATTCCCTGAAAAACTCCGTAAAATGCCAGCAAGAGAACTTTTTAATGTAGGAGGTGGAGTTCAAACACCTTTATGATTCAGGTCTAGAAGTGTTACGTGTAAAGATACGAGCCTTTTCTTGACCCAACACCTACTCAGCAGACGTGATGGCAGCACACCAAAGCAGGAACTGCCTTCCATGTGACTGTCCTCAGCACTCCCCCTACTGGTTCTGGGAGGTAACCCTCCTTACCCCTCACCAGCAAACCACAGTCCCAACTCTCCACATCAAGGTACCTCATCTGCTGGCCTCTGTGGTCGCTTCAACAGCACTGCAGAGAGCGGACGAGTCAGCAGCTGAGAGGTGCTCCTGATCTAGTGGAACAACATGGGCAGGAAGGTCAAGGAAAGCAGTGGAGGTAACTTTCAGAAACATGCCATTGCATCCTGTAGGATGTTCTCTAATGCTCCTTCCATTCTTTCAAGTTTAGTAAGAACTTTGAATCATTCTTTCTTTCAGCAAACTTCATTTGTTTAACAGACAGGCAGACACCTATAACCCCAGCACTCAGGAAGCAGAGGAAGGTGGATTTCTCCATGTTCCAGGCCAGCCAGGGATACATAGTGAGATCCTGTCTTAAAACAACAACAAAATAACAATGAAAAAGGGGCTGCAGCCGGGCGGTGGTGGCGCACGCCTTTAATCCCAGCACTTGGGAGGCAGAGGCAGGCGGATCTTTGTGAGTTCGAGGCCAGCCTGGTCTACAAAGTGAGTCCAGGACAGCCAAGGATACACAGAGAAACCCTGTCTCGAAAAACCAAAAAAAAAAAAAAAGAAAAGAAAAGAAAAAGGGGCTGCAGAGATGCCTTGGTGGTTAAAGAGCATTTGTAAAGATCTGGGTTCAATTCTTGGCACCCACATGGTGGCTCACAACCATCCGTAACTCTACCTGCTGGGGATCAACAGCCTCTTCTGACCTCACTGGGTACTAGGCACGAATATGGTACACACATCACATGGTACACACATCACATACACATGAAATCATTTCCTACAAAAAAAAAATCTTAAGCCTTTAGTCTCAGCACTTGGGAGGCAGAGGCAGGCGGATATCTGTGGGTTCAAGTCCAGCCTGGTCTACAGAGTGAGTCCAGGACAGCCAGGGCTACACAGAAACCCTGTCTCGAAAAACGAAAAAAACAAAAACCCAACTTAAAAACAAAAGAAACAAAAATCTTGCTGTGTTGCCCAAGCTGGCCTTGAAGCCCTGGGCTCAAGTCACCCTCCTGTTTAGTATCTCTGCTGCGGGGACAACTCCCACACAGTGCTGTTCCCGACATCAGCAAATGCTGAAGTCAGGACCCATGCCATTCTCAGGTCTTGCTTTAAGGAAGGAAAGTATTCTTCCATTTAAGAGGCCATAGGAGGCCACAACTTCTGCAGTACTCTTTTACCCTCTTGAGAATCAGAAGAAATTTAAAAGCCCCAGAAACACCTGCTTCATTCAACAAGGGAGATATTTACTAGTAATAGCCGATTCATAAGGAGAAAGCCAAGGATTAGGGCATTCATTGTTCCCTGAACATAAATATCCGACCTCTAGAAAACAGACATGAAGAACCATGTTCAAAACTTATCTCATCCTGGTAGCCTTTTCTGATCAGCCCCAAGACCTTCTCCAAGACACATGGTAGCTAACATCCAGGCCTTTAGACAGAATTAAGATGCATACGTACCTTTTCTTTTCTTGACAGGATCTCAGTGTAGCCCAAGCTGGCCTTAAATTTGTGCCAATCTATCTTCCTGCCTCATCCTCCCAAGTTCTATATTACAGACATGAGCCACCATGTGTGGCTTTCTGTTTTCTGTTCTTGTACTAGGGACTGAATGCTGGGCTTTGTACACGCTAGGCAAGCACTCTCCACTGGGCTACATCCCTAGCCCTCTAATGGTAACTTCTTTAGCGTCTATTAGTGTTTTGTCTATGTATGTGCACCGTGTGGGTCCTGGTGCTCACCGTGGCCAGAATACATGGGATCCCTGAAACTGGAATTACCCATGTGAGCTACCATGTGGGTGTGAGGAACCAAATCCAAGTTCTTTGCAAAAACAACAGTGCTCTTAACTGTTGAACTATCTCTCCAACCCCAAATGCTGACTTTCTATCAGGTATGCAATATGAGGACTACGTTGCTTAATGGTTTTCAGCCTATTTTTTCACCTGTCAAATGGGAACAATCTCTCGGGGTCTGAGGAATAAATGGGAAGTATACAAACTGTGAACAGGGCCAAGCACACAGTAAGTGCTTAGTAATGGGCAACCTACCAACAGCACCACAGTCTCACAGATGGGTCACCTGCCTCCACCCTCTTACTAGTTTTAAATTTATAACATCCTGCTGCTTCTGAGCCTAACAGTCTTCCAGAGTGTATCTGAGCTTCCTTCCCAACTTAAATTCCCAGAATGACTCAAAACAAGATTCCATATACAACGTATACCCTGACCAACATATGTAACACACTGTCTGCTCGCCCTGTCTGGCTGTGTTTGAATACCAGAACACAGAGTAAAATTACATGACCTGCATGTAAATTAACTAGCCACCACAGAACACAGGCCAGGGGGGTACCTAACATTCACTCCTTTCAGCAGCTGTAGCCAACAGTCTTCTCTTTCAGAGACCCTCATTCACCTTTCCGCAGCCCATCTGTGAGGAACAAGGTTGAACAGGCATGTGCAGCCCACGGCCACAGGCTGCACCCCAACACATTTGTACATGACAATGTCATGCCCCCATATCAACAGGCTGGATACCTCTGGCACTCTCTAATATGAAGAAACAAGGCGTCCCTTAAAATTCTTCTAGAAGGGGCTGGAGAGATGGCTCAGCGGTTAAGAGCACTGGCTGCTTTTCCAAAGGACCCGGGTTCAAATCCCAGCAGCACATGGCTGTCTCTAATTGCCTGGCACGGTGGCACACACCTTTAATCCCAGCACTCAGGAGGCAGAGGCAGGCGGATCTCTGTGAGTTCAAGGCCAGCCTGGTCTACAAAGTGAATCCAGGACAGCCAGGGCTATTATACAGAGAAACCCTGCCTTGAAAAACAAAACAAAAAATTCTTCCAGAAAATGTACTTACCAAGGACCAGGTAGAGATGAACTTGGAGCAGGCATCCATTTTCAGGGGTGAGGGGCCAAGGCAGGGGGGCTGGAGATAAGCAGCAGCATTGTCAGCATTTCATGCTTTCTCTAGGGAGCACAATTAGCTCAGAGAGCTGAAGGGCAGATTTCACGTCATCACTGCAGGTGACATCAGAATCCCGAAGTCATGTGAGTTTCTCACGGAATGGACAAGTGGTCACCTGCTCTCTGCTTTAAGAACCATTTCCACAGCTTTGTGATCTGGGATTGTCAACGTAATTTTCCCAGTATCTCTTGCTTAAGTTCTTTTTTGTCTTTTAGGTTCAAAAGCATCTCTTCCCTGATCTCAAAAATATGTCTATTTCTTAGCAGTGTGTGCTGGCTCTAACAGGTGTAATTCCAGTACTCAGGAGACAGGGACAAGATTGCCAAAGTTCCAGGACAGCCTGAGCTACAGAATAAAACTTTGTTTCAAAACAGAAAGAACTAGTATTCCTTTTTACTGGGTGGAAGTATTAGAGGTAGAAACCAAGACCTTAAGCATACTAGCCTAGTGTTGGCTATACCTCCAGCCCTATAAAGTCCCCATACTTTTGGGAGAGTTCTAGATGATAAAGGCATTGGAAGTTTTCCAACATTCTCTTTATTGATTATCTGAAGCATCTGACTCCTTAAAATACTGACCTCTATTTTAACAAGATGCAACCAATCAGTGAGAAATCCTGGCATTGCTCTAACTAGCACCAACTGTAAACTCATCTGACCACTCCATTTAGGGGCGTTACACGTTTCATCCTCAAGATCTAAAGGATAGGGAAGCTAAAGTCTTAGGACAATATTTCCCCAAATGAATCGAGAAGACTGCATGAATCAGAATTATCTGAGAGGCGGTGTTTGTATTACAAGTGCATGTCACTGGGCCTGCAGGATGGCTCAGAGGGTAAAAAGCACTTGTCCTAAAAATCTGACAGAACGTCTGATCCCTGGAGCACATGATGGAAGGTCCTTCCAAGAGCTGTGCTCTGATCCCCATGTGTACACCAAGGCATACTCACACAGTAAAACAATTTAAGATGTTTTTAGATTTGTATGTATGTTTTGTCTGAATGAATGTATGTATTGCAAGCAACACTCAACCTCCTTTCTCCCCACCCCCCAAGATACCCAAGATGGTGCCAGGCTCTCGAAGTTAGAGGTCACACGAGGAAGGAGTAACTCTCCTCAACTTTGATGCTGGTAGCTGCGAGGGTTTGAGGACCTGGGTGGGAGCTAGCAAGGTCAGAGCGGCCTCTTGAGCTCAAAGTGGACTCCAAGTGGATGCTGGGGCGTCCACACCGCCCGCCACATTGCGGGCCAACTATTCAGGTTCTATTGAGTCAAAACCTGATACTTCTTTAAAGCTTTTAGAATAAAGGGAGGCATGAACTAGGCAATGGCTTAGCAGATAGTCCGTCACACCAGATTACAGGTGCAAGGGTTTTGTACTATAACCTCAGTGCTGGGTGTGTATGGGAACAGGTGGGTACCGGAAGCTCTTCGGTTTGCACTCCGAGTCTCGAGAAGTGAAGGTAGAGTGGAAATGCCACCCTCCACATTAACTTCTCGGTGCACATGCGTGCTTCCACACACGTGAATAAAGGGAGGTCTGAAATTAGGCACGGTGGTGCATACATGTAACTCTAGCACTGTGGAGGCTGATGCAGAAGGATCATGAATTTGAGGCCAATGTGGGCTACTTATAGAGACCGTCTTCAAGAAACCAAAATCAAAGGGAAGACATTTTCCCTCAAAACACTTGTCTTAATGTCACCACTTAGTAAACGTAGTTCTGCCATAATCTAGTTACTGCCCAGCTCACTGCTTGCTTGCAGTGTATTCAATAAACTACTGTTTTAAAAGTACGAAGGGAATTAACTTTAATAATTTAAAATTAACATATGTAAGTAGTATAATCTTTGTTGGCCTGTAATAAACCCAAGAGTATCAATTGGTGAGCCCTTCCAATGATCACATAATCTAGGCAAGCCCCCACCAGAGCAAAGAAACCCTCCCCACTTAACTATTTCGTTCCTTAAACCTTGTCCCTCTTTTTTTTTTTTTTAAAGATTTTATTTATTTATTATGTATACAGTGTTCTGTCTTCATGTATGCCTGCAGGCCAGAAGAGGGCACCAGATCCCATTATAGATGGTTGTGAGCCACCATGTGGTTGCTGGGAATTGAACTCAGGAACTCTGGAAGAGCAGCCAGTGCTCTTAACCTCTGAGCCATCTCTCCAGCCCCAACCTTGTCCCTCTTGCTGGTAAAATCTGAGGAACATGTGACAGGAAACCTGGCAGGTATAAACTCTAAAGCTTGGCCCTCTCCCACCTTCTGGGCTTGCTACCTAACAGAAACCTCCATTTCTAGCTCACTAAAGATTTAATTTCCAACTTCACTTGCACGTCCGGGCTTTCTAGAGGCCGGTACTGGGTAACAACCACAGTCTGTAAGGAAACAGGCCCCTCTTCTGCCCTGGCTTTCCCAAGCCACCTGTCCACAGGGCTGTTCTAACTGTTCTGTTCCTGTCTACCACGTTCAGTCTACTTCAAACTGAAGGATGCTGCCTAGAGGAGACGGTGGCTTTGGACGACAAACTAGCTTGACCGCTCTGAGCGCCAGAGGTCCTCAGGTTCAATGTCTGCGGGCTTCAAAAAAAAAGGCTATTTTGATGCAGGATGACAAAAGGAAGCAGAGACGGGAGGGGAGAATCTGGGGTTATGACAATGGTAAACGGCGTGAGGGTGAGCAAAGAGCGTCCACAGGCACTGGCTGGCGCCGGAAGAGAACACGCACGGCAGCCCTTGCTCTTCGCGGGCCGCAGGGCCCCCAACCCCCGTGACACACCCAAGATGGCGCCAGGCCCGCGCGGTTAGAAGTCACCAACATCAGGAAGGGGCCGCCCCCGGCGCGGGGCCGCCAGCAGCCGTGCGGGTGGGTGCAAGGACCTGGGTGGGAGCTCGCAAGGTCAGGGCGGCCATGCGTCCCCGCAAGGGGTACTCGGCGCGCGCCTGCGCGGCACGAAGCGCACGCGATGCCTCAGGGCCTTACCTGCTCCCGCGGCAGAGTAGACGGAGAGGGGGCGGGGCCGCGGCAGGCGCCCCTGCGCATGCGCGACCGGAGCCAACGACTCGCCCCGCCCCCGCCGATAGAGTGAACGCGAGAGGGTCGGCCCGCGCGACACAGCGCCCCCTGCCGGGTCGGTGGTCCCTTTGGGACAAGCGCTCCACCTGGCGTTCGACGGGAGGAACTACAAAAGGAGCCCGCCGGGCGCCCAAGAGCCGCCAACGTGGCTGGCGGCCGGGACTGCCCAGCTTGGGAGTCTTGGGCTCGAGTTCCCTTTCCGAGCATGCGCACAGGGGAAAAAAAAAATGAAAACCGAGCCTACTCGGAAATTCCTCGCAGCGTACAGTAGGGACTGGGGTTCAGTGTCTAAAAACATAGCAGGGGGAGGATATAAAATCACGGAACTCATGGCTTCTTGTCGCCCTGGGGACCAGATGAAAACAGGCCCAACAGCGAAATGCCACGGGCTTGACGTTAGTTTCTGTTTTTCCCATCTCGCTGATGAGCGTGAGAAAACTAGCACCCGCTAGTCGGAAGACAGCGGGTAAACATGGCCTGAAGCTCCCTTTGTGAGTCCCGGGGCCAGCCTCGCCTGTGACCCGCAGTAGGGGTGCCAGGGCACTCCGGGGCGACTAGTTTGCCCCTGTCAGGCCTGCTCGGGGGCGAACTGGTATAAGCAGTCACCCGCAACGTGCTCGCCCCAAAGCCCTGCTTTCTTCAGGGCCCCTTCCCGCCCCGGTGGCGGTGGGCGGGGGCTTCCGAGCGCGAGGGCCCTCGCGGGCCTCCGTGTCCACGCAGGACCAGCCTGGAAGAAGGCTGCGAGGCCGACCCGGCCTCGACGCCCAAAGACGGGAGGAACTCACCAAACCCCCATAAAAAAAATAAAGAAAAAAGAAAAAGAAAGCCGCGGCTGTAAATAAAGGCAAATCCGCCACCCTCCGAGGGGCCGTTTGTCCTCCCCTCCTTGGCCCCGTCCTTCCCGCACCCCCTCCCGGCCCCGCGGCGCCCCGGCCCCGAGCTCCTCCATTTAATCGGATTTGGGAGAAGGGGAGGATAAATCACGGCAGCAGCTTTACGGTCCCGGAGGAGAGGCGAGCCGCAGCCAGGCACACCCCGGCCGGCGATAAAAACCGCCGCTGAAAGCCCACGGAGCAATTTCCCGGGACCCCGAGCGACGCCATTACAGGGATGTAATTTTGCCCGGATGAGGCCCCGAGTTTAATTATCCTCGCGGAGGAATTTCAATGCGGCCAATCCATCTTGCAGGCGGGCGGCAGAGGGATTTATATGGGCCCGTTATTTCACACCGATCCTCCATCTGCATTTTTATGGCCCCGCGCTCCTGAAGGGGCGGGGAGGCGTGGGGAGAAATGGGAGAAGAGGGGGGGGGGCTGCCCGCCTCCCCTAAGCCCCCGACTTCAGCTGGATTGGGGTCCCCGCGCCTCCCTCCGGCGCCAGCTGCTGACCCGGGCAGGGGCGGGACCGGGACCCTCAGGAATCAACAGGTATCAAGGGCTGAGCAGCGGGCGGGGCTGTGTGCGAAAAGGGAGGCCGGCCCGCGAGGGCTTGGGACTGGACCCTTGAGGTCCCGGGCACCCCGCCCCGCCGGCACCGGATCCCTTTCCGTTCTCAGCCTCACGCCCCGCACGATCCACAGCTCTTAGGAGCCGCCGCCGTCGAACGGCGTGGACAACTTCGCGAGTCTCGTCCATCGCTAACAAAATCCCAGAGGAGGCCGGATCGGAGAAGGCGCCTGCGAGGAGCTAACCCTGGGCTCCGCAGCTTGCAGAGCCTGATCCTTCATCATCCCCAGTGGCGGGATTCAGATCACGTGTGACCTTGGGCAAGTTATCTAACCCTTTTAAACCATTTTTTTCCTCCCCTCCTTGTAAGATCGGGTATAATAACAGCGCTTACCCTGCAGCCTATATTGAGATAATAACGTACATGAAGCTTTTTAGCAAAGGGCTGGGTGCTCAGTAAACGTTCCATAATCGCCATAATCATCATCGTCAGTATTATAGTTATAGATCACCGCAATTCAATTCTGCCCCGCTCCCGTGAGACTGTTTATTGTAAGGTCCTCGCACAGTTCTCTCCTGAAAGAGATTCAAGCATCACAAAACTTTTTCAGTCACACAAATCACGCAAAACCAGTGAGTCGACGTATTGATGGGTAGTCTGTGAGGAGGCTGAAAATCATGAGGGCCCCTGCAACAAGGTTTGAAGCAGGAAATTAGATACTAACAGCAGACAGACACACGACAAAAAGTGGGTTGAGGCATGGGAGGGAGGGGTGATTCCAGAGAAGATTAGCTGAGGGTCTGGGGATCTTCTTAAGCCCGGGCTTGGAAAGGGTCTCCAGCACAGCGAAGGGTCTGGGGTCCAGGAAGGAAAGGGTGTGGGGCCAGAACCATCCCTTCCAATCAGTACCGGCCCCTTCCGACCAGGCCATGTAACAAGGTTGGCCTGATTGGCCAGTTTTCCTAATGACTTCTAGTGGCAGATTCTAACTGGGTAGCAGCCTCCCTGCACAAGAGTGACGGAGAGATGAGATTGATCTTTCCCTTCCTCGGATTGGTTAACAACCCTCAGGGGACAGAGACTCCTTTTAATTGACTGGTAAGGCTAGAAGGAGGTTTAGCATCCCTCACATCGAAATTCCATAAGTTCTTTTCCACAAAGGTCACCAAGAAAGAATCTTGATTGTCCTGAATGCTGTTGCCTTTGGCCAGGAGACACACTGGTTTAGAGAAGAAAAATCAAAATAGTGCAAGCATACCACTGTTCAGTATGAAACCTCTGACAGAAGGGTTCACAGAAGAAACATAAAAGAGACAGGGCAAAAGAAACAAAGGTGTTGTCAATCGATGAGAGGCAGAAAGGGAAGATTTTTTTTTCCTTTTTGTTTTTTTGAGGCAGGGTTTCTCTGTGTATCCTTGGCTGTCCTGAACTCACTTTGTAGACCAGGCTGGCCTTGAACTCACAGAGATCCGCCTGCTTCTGCCTCCCGAGTGCTGGGATTAAAGGCTGCGCCACCACTGCCCGGCTAGAAAGGGAAGATTTTGATCAAAGCCTACAAAGTTTCAATCAGATTAAAGAAATGGTTTAGTTTAATACTTGGCAGTGAGTACACTTAATGTCTTGTATAATTCAAGGCTGCTGAAATAGATTTTTAAGTTTCTCACACAAACACATTTATGTTAACTAGTTAGAATCTTTCGATAATGTGTATGTAGATTTAAAAAATCACATTAAGCCCATAAATATACACTTTTTTTTTTTTTTAAGTCCTGGCTGTCCTGCAACTCTCTATGCAGATTGTACTGGCCTCAAAGTCACAGAGATTCACCTGTCTCTGCTTTCCCTGCTGGGATTAAAGGTGCCCAGGAGCCCTGTTCCAGCTCTACTACTAAACAGCTGAGTAACTTCGAAAATACTCTATCTCTGAACACTCTTGTTTCCTAGTTTGAAAGAATTTACAGAAGGGAGAACCCATCCAGTGCCAAGTTTTCAAGACTTCCTTTTGTGAATCTAATGTCTTTGCCCTCCAGTAATGACTCTTTCTTGGTCTTGGACTCCTCTGTTTGACTCTTACCTGCTTTGGTACAAGGGATGGAACCCAGGGCCTCCAGCAGCCCTGAACTATACCACAGCCCTGTGACATCTGTGATAGCTAATGTCAGCCTCCTGCTTAGACTCCTGGGACTGGGGTGGATGCTGGCCTCTGACCACGGCCTTCCTCTTTGCTTTCTAAACCAGCTCCCCAGATAGCAGGTCACAAGGTACCTAGCAAACTTCATTACCCCTGCAGAGAGAAAGCAATGAAGGACCATTGATATTTCAGCTTCTGAGGGAGTGGTGATGAGTGGGATGTTTAGTGGCACAAAATCAGGTTGCACGGGACTGAGGAGGTATCTCAGTACTGGATTCAGTCCCCACCACTGCAAAGGTTGTGTGTAGGAGGCAGGCAGATTGTGAATTTGGAGGCATCCTGGGCTGCATAGGAAGAACTAATCACAAAAGAAGGATATTCTCTCTCTCTCTGGAAATAGTTTTTCTCAAAATCACATAATGAGTGAGAAATATCCTCAAATTACACTTTTCCTGTAATCCCAGCAAGAGGACTGGCTTAAATTCACTATGAAGGCAAGACTGGCCTTGAACTCACAGAGATCTGCCTGTCACTGCCTCCTGAGTATTTGTCGGTTGAGATAGGGTTTTGCTGGTTCACCTGGAATTACTAGGTAGGCCAGTTGATCTTATGCTTGTTGTTATCTTCCTGCCTCTCCCTCCTGAATGGTGAGATTACAAGCATGTCCTGCCACGTCCAGGTCCCCAGTTTTTTAAATGAAATTCATTTTTTTAATATAGTACAAAAATTGAATTAAAAGCATTTAGTAGAGGCAGGCAGATCTCTGTGAGTTCAAAGCCAGCCTGGTCTACAAAGTGACTCCAGGACAGTAAAGGATATACAGAGAAACCCTGTCTCAAAAAAAAAACCTAAAAAAAAAAAAAACATTTACTAGACTAGAATTTAAACCAGCACTGGCTGGACTTGGGTTCAAATCCCAGCACCCACATGTCAGTTCACATTGTCTGTAATTGCTGGCTGTGGTGACACATGCCTTTAATCCCAGCACTCGAGAGGCAGAGGCAGGCAGATCTCTGAGTTCAAGGCCAGCCTGGTCTACAAAGTGAGTCCAGAACAGTCATGGATACACAGAGAAACCCTGTCTCAAAACAAACAAATAAAACCAACAACAACAAAAAAGAATTTGTACATTGGCAGCTGGAGAGATGGCTCAGTGGTTAAGAGCACTGGCTGCTCTTACAGAGGATCTGGGTTCAATTCCCAGCACCCATATGTCCAGTCATAACTGTTTGCAACTCCATTTACATGAGATTCTGACACCTTCACACAGACATGAATGCAGACAAAAACATAAATCCACATAAAATAAAATTAAATAAATTATTTTAAAAAAGAATTTGTACATATCCTACTTATTTATTTAGAAGCCATGATTTGGTCCTTGTCATTTAAAAATCTTGGAGGAGAAAGCCGCTGGAGAGTTGACTAATCCATTAAGAGCACTGTCTCCTCTTCCACTCTGTAGAGCAGGCTGGTCTCAAGCTCAGAGATCCGCCTGCCTCTGTGCCCCTAGTGATGGAATTAAAGGTGTGCACCACCACTGCCCAGCCTGTCTGCTCTTCCAAATAACCCAGGTTCATTTTTTTTTTTTTTTGGTTTTTCGAGACAGGGTTTCTCTATTTAACAGCTCTGGCTGTCCTGGACTCGCTTTGTAGACCAGGCTGGCCTCGAACTCGCAAAGATCCGCCTGCCTCTGCCTCCCAAGTGCTGGGATTAAAGGCGTGCGCCACCACCGCCCGGCTCATTTGTCCTTTTTTTGATACTTTTTTATTTTTATTTTATGTGTTTTCCCTGCATGTATGTCCGTGCACCTTATACATGCAGTGCCCACAGAGGCCACAAGAGGGCGCTAGAGTATGTGGGGCTGGCATTACAAACTGTTAGCAGCAGCAATGTGGGTGCTTGAAAAATGAACCTGGAGCCGGGCGGTGGTGGCGCACGCCTTTAATCCCAGCACTTGGGAGGCAGAGGCAGGCGGATCTCTGTGAGTTCGAGGCCAGCCTGGTCTACAAAAGCGAGTCCAGGACAGCCAGAGCTGTTATACAGAGAAACCCTGTCTCGAAAAACCAAAAAAAAAAAAAGAAGGACAAATGTATCCCAAGCTGAGGAAGACACAGACAAATTAGAAAATAAAAGTAATTGTGTTGGGAAGAACTAAGGACAACAAGTTAGACATCTGAAGTCTAATCTTTTATTTGTTTTTGGTTTTGAGATGGGGTCCTCACTGTGAGACTCTGACTGGCCTGGAACTCGTTTGTAGATCAGGCTGGCCTTGAACTCACATCTGCTTACCTCTGTCTCCCAGAGCTGGAGGGCTAGGATTAAAGGTGTGCACCACCATGCTGGTCCCTGAAATCTAATCCCACCCCAGCTAACCTCTTGAGACAGGGTCTCTTGTAGCTGAGGCTGGCCTTGAACTCATGATATTCCTGCTTCACATCCTACGTGCTGGGATTACAAGCAAAGTCTAATTTGGGGATGTCATTAATTCATTGTGTGACTGAGAAAAACAGGTCTCTGGACCTTAGTTTCTCATTTGTAAAACGTAGAAAACTAGCAAATGATCTCTCAGCTCCTTCTCATCCTCATAGGCCTTAGGTTTGACCTTTCTCACTTGCCTGTGACATTAAATGATTGACATTTACTGAATGTATGCTTTGCCAGGTATTGTACCACATATTGTGCATGGGCAATAAAAAAGAAAGAAAGAAAGAAAGAAAATGTACCAGACATGGTGGCGCACACCTTTAATCCCAGAACCCAGGAGGCAGAGGCAGGAGGATCTCTGAGTTCAAAGCTAGCCTGGTCTACAGAGCGAGTTCCAGGACAGCCATACACAGAGAAACCCTGTCTCAAAAAACCATAACCAAAACCAAAACAAAGGGCTGGAGAGATGGCCAGTGGTCAGGAGTACTAGCCACTCTTCCAGAGGACCCAGGTTTGCTTCCTACCACCACATGGCAGCTCACAACTGTCTGTTACCACAGTCCCAGGTGATCTAACACCATCTTCTGCCTTCCATGGGTATGGCACACACACATACATGCTGGCAAAACTCCCATACACAAAATGAAATGAAATGAAAAAACAAAACAAATAAAGGTAGAAGAAATGGCTCCAATGGTAAAGGCACCTGTTGCCAAGCCTGACAACCAGAGCTTAGTCCCTGGAACCTACATGATAGAAGAAAGAGCCAAGTTGGTGGTGGTGGTGCACACCTTTAATCCCAGCACCCAGGAGGCAGAGGCAGGAGGATCTCTGTGAGTTTGAGTTTGAGGCCAGGCTGATCTACAGAGTGAGTGAGTCCAGAACAGTCAGGACTACACATAGAAACCCTGTCTTGAAAAAAGAGAAAGTTTTAATTTAACTTTTCTACCTAACCTCATTTTGTTTTTCAATATTATATCTTCCAAAGTATAAAAGAATTTGGGTTGCTAAACTATCCTAGTCAACATATTTAATCAATTTATTGCGCATAAAGTGGGACTTCATGGTGGCTTGAATTTATATTTCCTTGATTATTCATGAGGTTGAGCATCTTTTCACATATTTATTGGCCATTCATGTTCTACCTTCTGTGAAATGACTAAGTCATGTATGTCTTTTGTCCATTTTCCTTTGTGTGATTTGTCATATCCTTATTGATTTTTTTTTTTTTTTGGCTTTTGGAGACAGATTTTCTCTGTGTAGCCCTGGCTGTCCTGGACTCACTTTGTAGACGAGGCTGGCCTTGAACTCACAGAGATCTGCCTGCCTCTGCCTCCCGAGTGCTGGGATTAAAGGTGTGCACCACCAACGCCCGGCAATTTAAAATTTCTTAATCAGGCTGAGGATGTAGTTCAGTGGTAGAGCACTTGTCTAACACACTCGAGGCCCTGTATTCAATCTTTAACAACACACATGTACATACTCACACACCCTCACACACTGACACACACACTCACACATTTAATAATAATAATTATTATTAAAATAATAATAATAATAATAATAATAATAATAATAATATGCCTTTAATCCCAGCACTTGAGAGATAGAGGCAGGCAGATCTCTGTGAATTCAAAGTGAGCCTAGTCTACAGAGCAACTTCCAGGACAGCCAGAGATACACAGAGAAAACCTGTCTTGTATACATGACTTGTATGTTTGTATGAACACTGGGACCTTATTCATGCTAAGCAAGTGCTCCACCATTGAACTATACCACCAGCCTTTATTTTTCTTTTGATTTTTAAATTTTTTATGGCCAGGCATGGAGCATAGGTGTTTAATCCCAGCATTCAGGAGGCAGAGACAGGCATGTGGATCTCTGTGAGTTTGAGGCCAGCCTGGTCTACAGTGTGAGTTCTGGGACAGCCAGGGCTATGTAGAGAGACTCTGTCTGAAAAAAATAAAATAAAAATTTATGAGTATATGTGTATGCCTGAGTTATGTATGTACACCACATGAATGCAGGTGTACACAGAGGCCAGAAATGGGGATTAATTCCCCTGGAACTAGGATTAGCTAGAAATAATGAGAATGTTGAAGCATGAATTCAGGGGAGAATGTTTCAGGCCCCTCAGTTCTGTGTGTCTGAGGATAAGCAGGAGCCATTATAGCTGCACCCGGTTTTGTTTGTTTGTCAGAAAACTTTTATTTTTCTTTATGATGATGATGATTATCATTTTGGTTTTGGTTTTTGGTTTTTCTTTTTTTTTTTTTTTTTGGTTTTTTGGTTTTTCAATTAATCCATGTGAACTGCCTCATGGATTCTGGAAACTGAACCCAGGTTTCTCTACAAGAGCTGCAAGTACTCTTAACCTCTAAACCATCTCAACCATGTCTCCAGCCCTTTTTCTTTTTTTCTTGTTTTTGGTTTGTTGAAACAGGGTTTCTCTGTATAATAGCCCTGGCTGTCCTGGACTCGATTTGTAGACCAGGATGGCTTCGAACTCACATAAATTCCTCTGCCTCCCAAGTGCTGGAACTAAAGGTGTGTGCCACCATGACAAGTAATTACAGACAGCTGTGAACTGCCTTGTGGGTGCTGGGATTTGAACCCTGGTCCTTTGGAAGAGCAGCCAATGCTCTTAACAGCTAAGCCATCTCTCCATCTCATCTTTATTTTTGTTATTTACTTAGGTTTTGGGGTGTGTGTGTGTGTCTGTGTGGGGGTGTCTGTGTGTCTGTGTGTGTGTGTATGTGGGTGTGGGTTTGTCAGCGTTTGTAGGCCAGAAGTCAATGTCAGATGTTCTCGGGATTACTCTTCACCATTTGTTTGTTTTGTGGCAGAGATTCTTGCTAACCTTGGACTTTATATACTTAGCTATTGCCTGGCCAGCCAGCTTCAAAGATCTGCCTGGTTGCCTCCCCAGAGCTGGGATTACAGGAACGCACCATATGTAGCTTTCTTTCCTTCTTTCTTTTTTGTGGTTTTTCAAGACAGGATTTCTCTATGTAACAAGCTCTGGCTGTCCTGGATCCGCCTTGTAGACCAGGCTGGTCTCCAACTTATAGAGACCCGCCTGCCTCTGCCTCCTGGGTGCTGGAATTCAAGGCATGCAGCTGTCTTACACGGTTGTTGGGAATCCTAACTCAGGTTCATGTTTTCATGGCGTCTAACTGACAGAGCCATCTTCACCACTCCTATTTTCATTTCTATTGTTTTTTTCTGTGCTGCATCATAAGCTCCCCCAGGGAAGTAACCTTGTTCAGTATTGTTTCTTTAGTATTAGAGTAATATCTGGTACTTAATGGACAAGCTATCAGTTGAAGTTTTGTGAATGATGAGTGTTGTACAAGAGTCCATTTCTGTCTCATTCTTGTCTTGTTTCAGACAGGGTGCCACTATATAGCCAAGCCTAGCCTGAAACTCAAGACTCATCTATCCAAGTGACCTGAGTACTGGAATTATAGATGTGTGCCGTCACACTTGGCCTGGAGATATAGTTATAATCTTGGGCCAAGGATGAGCGTAGCTCAGTTTGTAGGGTGCTTACCTAACATGTATAAACCCCTGGGTTTGATCCCAGTCACCTCATAAAGTGGCTATGTTAGCATATGATTGCAAATGATTGCAGGATTTGAGAGATGGAGGCAGGAGGCCCACAATTTCAAGACCATCCTTGGCTGCATATTGAGTTCCACGCCAGCCTGGGGTCCATGAAACCATGTTTCAAAAAAAAAAAAAAAAAAAGTTTGTGCTTTTGTAGGGAGATACAAAGATTAGAATGCCTTTTTATTTTCTTTGCTTTTCTCTCTCTCTCCCTCCCCCCCCCTTCCCCCCCCCCCTCTTAAGGAGGGCATCTCACTGCATTGTATATCTCAGACTAGCCTGAAACTAACTTCAAGGTCGTTGTTGTTGTTGATGATGTTTGTTTTCTGTGTTGGAGGTCAAGACCAGAACCTTGAGCATGCTAGGCTTTACCACTGACCTATGACCCAACCTCTCAGATTTACATTTTTAGAAAGACTAGAAGACAGGTGTAAGAGCAATAAAGAGGATGTTGCCAAATCCAGGAAGGAGATGGTGGTGGCCTGAGCTCTGGGGTCATACATGGCTGGATGAAGACGCTGAGCTTGGCCTCAAGAGTGGGGGGCTGGCAGATCCCAGTGACTCAGTGTGCCGGAGGTGCTGTGCAGTTTCTGGCCTGGGCCGCTGGGTGGCGCCATTCCCTGACTCCGCAAGCCCGGGCTCCATGACCTCCTGAGCGCCTCTTCCAGCATTCCTGCTCATAGTTCCTCTGCATTTGTCAAATCTTTTCTTTACTCCAGTTTTTCTTTCTTCTAAATGAAATTGAAACCCCATCCATATATCCCTATTTTTTTGTCCTGCTTTATGAATCTGACTGGGAGCTCAGCTAAGAATAATAAAGTAGGGCCGGAGGCTCAGCTCAGTGGTGGAGTACTTGCCTACATGTTCAATCCCTAGTACTAAAAATAAACAGTAGCGTCCCCAAACCCCTAAGGATCTTCCCTAGTATCTTCCCACAGTGGTCAGGTCAGAGTACGGCTCAAGTAAGCTACTAATGAGTGTGCTAGGCAGCCCAAAGACTCTGAGACCTAAAGGGCAGAAGAATGGAGGCTAGTCAGTAAAGGCATTACAGGGACGTTGGGACGTGCTGTCACTTAGTTACATCCTCTTCAGGTCAAGATGGCAGAGGTCACAGCAGCCAGCAAAGGTCAAAGGCCAAGGAGGAGAGGTCAGCAGTCAGCTGTGCGGACAAAGAGGAGGGACTTGCTAGGCAGACAAGTCTAAGGATGGTCCATCCCTACGATCACCCGTCATGTGGGGGAGGGGGGGAGGAGGACAATAAAAGTCTAGGCCTATAGGACAAATGCCTAAGTGTGCGGAAGGTGTATATCACCCAGTTAAGGAGCCTTTAGAGGAAACAGGTTCTTGCCACCGAACCTGTCAGCGTGAGTTAGCTCCCCCAAGCCATGTGACAGAGAGAACAGACTCCTCAAAGTTGCCCTCTGACCTCCACATACGCACCAGTGCAGGCACATGCCCCTGTCATACACGCCCAACCCAACAAATAAAAAAAAAATGTGAAGGAAAAATGAAAGAAAGAACGTTCTAGCTTACTGACACGCACATCGATACCAACTTGAAGGTTTACATTTAGGATTTTGGAACTCCCCAGGCCTTTGGCTCTCAGGTTTTCATTCATTTCTTCCTTGGACAGAGGTAGAAACTCAATTCACCTGCACATCTGAGTGCCACCCGCTGTGCCAACTCCTCAGCGTGTGTCCTCAGAAGCTCGGGAAATGAACTCCCAGCTGCTAGTCAACAGCGCCCTGATAACTCAGTCATAGTCCTGAAGTGTACAAGCTCTGAGTTGATACATCCACTTGGCCTGAAGTTATCTTCACTCTGGTGTAGGCCCTACTAGACCCTGAAACAGGTGACAGGGTGGCCTCTCCCGCCAGGACTAAGAGATGGACAGATAGTGCTGGCTCAACTCTCTGTTTCAATATTTTATTTCTTCTTCTTTGAACCAGGCTTCCTGTACCTCGGTTTTCTTACTTGTAAAATAGGAATGATAACACCAACCTAACAGGGCTATTGTGAGCATTAAATAAACAAATACACGCAGCGCATCATCTGGCATTCAGCCACCCTGGTGTGGGAGCAGATAAAGTTCCAGCTCAATGTGTCTTGCTGACAGGAGCTGGTCAAGCCAAGGATCCCAACACCCCAGACCAGTGGAAGCAGCAAAACCTTCTCCCAGTGAGGTCAGAGGATGGCAGAGTCTTCCTCTGCTCCACGCATGACTGCTTACCAAAGACCACTGTGTCCAAACACTAGCAGCTGCAGAGGGTCCTTCCCCTCTGAGGAGTACAGCTTGAGCCTGCTCCCATAAGGGGCACCTAGACTAGCTAACCCTCCTCCCTGTGCCACACATAAGAAAAGGCCTGAGTTCCCAGAATGGGCACCGCCCACCCAATTCTGGCTGTTCTGGCTGTGTGTCTGTCCTTCCTGAGCCCTAGTCAGGGTTCCACGACTCAGCATGCTACTGAACCCCACTTCCTCCTGTTCTTCCCTCAGGCTAACCACAGCAAGCTGAGGAAAAGACAAGTTTTCAGTTTTATTTCTTTCTTCTTAATTTTTTATTTAAAATTTGTATTAGATTTACTGCCTTTTTAATTTATGTGTGTATGTGTGAACCTGTGTACGTGCATCACATGCCTGCAGTACCCATGGAGTTTCTTTCCTTTTTTAAGGTAACACTGTCTTGAAGAAGGGCGTCTGGAAATAAAAAGCATCTTAAAAGGAGACAATAATAATCTAGACATTAATAGTCCTAGTTCAGACTGCAGCCATGTGGGAGAAGGAGGAAGAGGAAGTTGTCTTGGATGCCGGCAAATGAGAAGTGGTATCAGCCACATGGAGCGTAATTGGTCTTACAATCTGTCTGCTTGGCAGAGGGTAGCAGCTGGTTACTGTTTTCATCCTTGCTTTTCAGACTGAGTATGAATAATCTAAAAGAAGAAAATCCAAACATCATTTCATTAAAAAAAAAACCTCAGTGTATGTGCAAGTGTAGAATATGTTTGTGTGCATGTGTGTGCATATATGTGAAATGTGTGTGTGGGTGTACATGTGTGTGGGTTTGTGTGTGTGCACATATTGAGTGTGTGTGTATGTGTGTGTAATCTGTGTGGGGTGTGTTCATGCGCATGTCTGTATGTGTGGTGTGCGTGTGCATGCACACCTTTGCACATACTACAGTGTGCATGTAGAGGTCAGAGGGCAACTTCAGAGGTTAGTCCTTGCCTTCCACCTTATTTGAGACAGGGTCTATTTGTTGTTATCTGCCGTGTATGCCAGGCTAGCTGGCCTTTAAGCTTCCTTCTTGGTGATTCTCCTGTCTTTACCTCCTGTTTTGCCGTAGGAGTTCTGGGATTGCAGACACATGCTACTGTATCTGAATTTATGTGGCTTCTGGGATTCAGATCCTCCCACTTGTGTGGCAAGCACTTTACTGAGCCCATTTAGAGACCGGGAACTCAGAGAAGCACATGGTTTTAGACACCTGAATCCTGTTTTCAAGCTGATACTCCTGCAGCTACAACGCTGTCTCCTTGAGCCACTCCAAAGTCTGCTGTTTTAGAATCATTTCTAAAATGCTAGCGCCCTGGCCAATGCACATCCTGTTTCTTGGGCTCTTTCCTAGTCTGTATTATTTAGAACCCCTCCCCTGCTCCAGGGCTGGCCTGGAACACACTCTGTAGACCAGGCTGCCATCACATTCGTAGAGATCACCTGCCTCTGCCTCTGCTGTGCTTGGATTAAAGGCATGCGCCGCCCCACCTGAAAGAACTTATTTGTTAAGATTTATGTGTATGAAGGTTTTGCCTGCATGTACGTGTGTGTGTGCACCACATATGTGCCTGGTGCCCACAGAGGTCAGAAGAGGGTGTTGAATCCCCCGGAACAGGAGTTACAGACTGTTGTGGGCCACCATGTGGTTGCTGGGAGTTGAACTAGGTTCTCTGCAAGAGTGACAAGTGCTCCTAAGTGTTGAGCCAACTCTCTAGCCTGAACATGTTTTCCTAATGTTTGTTTGTTTTGGGCAATTCTGGATATTAAACCCAGGATCTTAGGCATGTCAGGCAAGTACTAAACCACTAGGCTATGACTGCAAATCTTATATTATTCTTTTTTTTCACGTGTACAAATCCACAGTGGGAGTTCATGCCTATTAAAGGCAGAAGAACTCTAGTTCCGGCTAATCAGCAAGTTGAGACAGGAAGGTGCCTTGAGTCTGGGAGTTCAAGGACAGCTTGGGAAACATAGCTAGACCCCTGCCTTAAGCAAACAAGAACCAAACAAACAAAAAGAGATATTTGGGTCCTGTTAATTTGGTGGATATTTTAGTGTGTGATTTTATTTGCAAGTTTTTAATGATAAAGTTTATTTAAAATAATTAATAAGTAAACATTCATGTATACTAAAAACGGGACCCGGAGAGATGACTCAGTGGTTAAAAGCACTGGCTGCTTTTGCAGAGGAACCAGACTCTGTTCCCAGCGCACAAATGGCAGCTCACAAACATCTGTGACTCCAGTTCCAGCAGCTCTAATGCCCTCTTCTGGCTTCTATGGGCACCAGGCACACATGTGGTACACATCATATATGCAGGCAAAGCATTACTGCATATAAAATAAATACATCATACATCTTTAAAAAGAAAGGCAGGAAATATATTTCTAATTCTTTTTTTTTTTAGGTTTTTCGAGACAAGGTTTCTCTGAGTAACAGCCTTGGCTGTCCTGGACTCGATCTGTAGACCAGGCTGGCCTTGAACTCACAGAGATCCACCTGCCTCTTTAATCCCTCTGCCTGCTGGGATTAAAGGCATGTGTCACCACACTAGCTGATGCAAGAATGGAGAGAGTTGCAGGATTATCTCCGGTGGACACAAACTTCTTCCTGTGGCTTTGACTGTCAGTTCCTGGATTGAATGAGAGTATTTCCTGGTATGCAGAATGCTTGTCACCAAAGTTTCAGAAAGCAATAACCAAAACCAGCCTAGGACTGAAAGACAGGTGATGGGATCCATTTCTTTCTGACTGACAGCTTCGGGAAACTAAAACCAGGTAACAAGAAAGAACAGAGGGTTCACTTCCCAGAGGAGCCTCCACACAAAAATAAAAGCTGCCTAAACAACCTCTGCCCCCTGTTCCTTCATAGATAGGCCGTTGCTTCCCATTATGCAAAGGATCATTATCTGAACAAGTGTGCGTGGTTGGTCGGCACCAGCCAGCATTTTAAATTGGCACTTTTAAACACAACCTGGCTGGCCATACAGTTCATATCGTTACTTGACAGCTCCCTTGCTCCCTTGCCTGAATTCCAAAGGTCAAGGGTAGCCACTTCGGCATACTGTTTCCTGCAGGGCCCTGCTGGTGTTGTTTCCCCTAGGATTTCTTTACTGCAGGCAGCCTGGCCTGTGTGTGAGCTTTGCCTCCACTACCTTCTTAAGCCTCCGAATTCATCTCATTATTTTTTTTTCTTTTCGGAAACATTTTCCTGGTTCGCTTGCAAGGTTCCATTCTTTCCTTTCCGTATCCCCGAATGGAATCCTACAGACACCAGAGGCGTGGTGTGTCGCGCGCGCGTGTGTCTCCTGTGTCCGCCTCGTCCCTCCCTCCAGCCGACCACCCCTCCCCCTCCCCATCTCAGTCCCCCATCCCCTCCACAACAACAGTAGTAGGCTGCTCTCATGTCAGGCCTCCCTGACAATGCAGTGCTCCTCCCCAGTATTGAAACAAGTTCACCCCCTCCTAGGATACCTTTCGGGTGTCCACCTGAAGTCGCCCAAGGACTGAATATCTGCTTGTCAGGCTGCTGCAGCTATGGGCCTGGTGACTAGCAGTCTGGGCCCGTGTGCATGCTGTGTGTCTGTGAAGGCATTTTCCTTGAACAGAATACTTGGTTATAGGTTAGATTCTAAGTGTGGGAGAGCTTGTGGGGTGAAGGAAAGAATACTTTCTACCAGTGGGGGTGGGATTCAAAGAGAAGTATTGATCCCTGTCTTTCTGGGAACTAACTTCCAATATTTTGAGGAAAATATCAGAGATCAGACGCGGGGTGAACCAGGGGTTCACTGGAGCTTGGGGGAGCAGAGACACTTCATTTACAAACCTACATACGAACGTATCTGCAGATGGATGCATTCGTGCTGGCGCATTTACCACATAGGAGACATGTGGCACAAGCCTGCTGTGGCGGTGGCGCAGGGCAGGCCTCCCAGAGAGCGTTGGGGACAGTGTCCGCGGAGGTGGGCTGAGAACCTCAGCTGGGCACTGGCACCAACTGAGGCGCCGGCTCGGACAGCCGCCTTTCAGGGTCTGCGGCAGAGCTGAGCTTAGGCGAGCTGGGTAAAGGATCCGGACAGGCCTGCCTGGCCCTCGGGTCCCTCCACAGTCTGATCCCGCGGGTTTCTGGGATCGCCTCCTCTCCCGACCGCACACCCTCGGTAACCGTTCCTCCCGCTTCCCCTGGATAATCCTCTGACATCTCCTCAAATCCAATTATCGAATTAATTGACGCGCGACGCGAGAGGCAAACAGAAAGGGGCGGCCAACTCCACGGGGCTCAGATTTATCCTCCGGCCTCCACACGCCCCCGGTCGGCGAGATTTACTGGGCCTCGAGCACAGCGACAGTTCAAACCTTTGATTAATCATGTTTTTCTCCCGGTCCTATAATTTAGTTGCTCTTTTCCCCTCCCTGCTTTCCTTTTTTTTATCAGTAGAAACAGAGACCGAGTCCTCATCAGCTTCAATTACAAATATTAAGACCGGGGACAGCACTTTGACAGAGAGGCGGCCGGCCCCGCTCCGTCCCGCCCCCCTAAATCATCGCCGAATTAACATCACAATCGACGGCTGGCGCGCGTCCAGATTTCAATGGTGGGGCATATTGTCCGCGCACGGTCCGGGTCGGACCCGCGGGCTGGCAGCGCCGGGCGGTCCCCTCGGCCGCTCCGCCGGGCGGTCCCCTCGGCCCCGCGGTCCCCTCGGCCTCCCTGGGCGGCCGTCGCCGCGCGCCGGGCCCTGTCGCCGGCAGGGGGCGCTGCAGGCGGGGGTGCGCCAGGGTGGGCGCCCGGAACCTCGGCCGGGACCCCCAGCGCTGGGTCCGCGGGGGGGGGGGGGGACGGTTGATGTAAACCAGATGCAAATGAGGGCTCAGAAGCTGCCGGTCTGGAAATGCCGCTTTCCAAACCTTTGGGTGAGGTTCTGAACCCTTGCGGGGGTTTTGGCCGAGTGGCAAAGAAGGTAGGAGCGTCACGGTGGCGACTTGGGGGCGCAGAACGTCTTCAATTCCTGAGCATATTAGAGAAAGTTGGACCTACATCACAGTTCCAAGCTTTGAGGATAAGCTTAAGGCAGGCCAGGTTGAGAATCCCTGGGGATCTGTAGAAGGGGCCAGATTTTAATGAAGGCTTTTTTGGGGGGTGGGGTGGGGAGTATACTTGGCTCTCTCAATCTAGAGAAGAAAAGGAACAGTTATTTTCTTGACCCTATCGCGCCTTTACGAATGAAAGAACTCAGAAAGGAAAAAAAAAAAAGTCAATCCTGGAGTCTAGGTTTCCAGATATTTTCATATTCACCTGCCTCTCTAGTCTGGCCTACATCAATCTCGGTGACCCAATTTTTGCCTAGCAACATCTCAACCAATCAAGATGCAATTAAACCTGCCAAGTCAGCTCATCCTTAACTGGGATTGGCTGCTTGCGGTATGTGTATTGCAAGATTTCATTGGCTGACGGCCACCTGTATGGAAATGAGAATTACCCGCGACTCTGAGGCCCTTCTCAGCGGTGCAGACCTGTGGCTGGCTTACTGCACTGAACCCTGCAAGCTCAGAGCCGAAGCTGTTTCTTTCCCTAAGCTATCCTACCCCACAAAAGAGATCTCTCAGACTCCCCCACCCCTTTTTCTTCTGCGCTCCAGCTTGGGCCCAATCTGAGAGACATTCGACTAAATAACGCAGAAATAATGTAGTCGTGCAGAATTTTAGCATCCTCGCATTTATTTCCTCAGTTAAGTGTGAGGATTTTGCCCTATGCTTCAATGCCGTCACTATTCCTGCCCTTTATCATTCTTCCTCGTCCATTCCAGGGGTGGCTTCTCTCCATGTAGAGTCCCTCACCAGCTAGCCACTGTTCTTAAAACCCCCTCTATGGCTTCAGCTCTTCCAAGTTCCAACAGCCCCCTGCTCGCTACTCAAAATCCAGGCAGCTCTCACAACTATTCAGTTTAGGAGGGAGTTAGAGGGGGAGACGACACCCTCCCCTAAAAAAAAAAAAAAAAAAAAAAAAGCCTCCATCCTCTTTCCCCATCCATTTTCTCCGAGGGAGCCGAGTTTGACAGCGAATTCATTCCGAGCGGGGAGGGTGATTTATTCTTCAAATATACCGACAAGTGCGGGCATGATGGAGCCCATTAAAATGTTGGGAGATTGTTTTTATGATTGAAGTCTGTATTACTCCAACCATAAAGAAAGAGAGCAAGGAGTCATTAGCATTTTCATGATGGTGTATTTCTGCTTGTCTCTGTGCCATCACTCATCTTTACTGCCCGTCCCTTTGCTCTCGCTCTGCTACAATGAGGAGAGACTAAAGCCTGAGTTGGGGCTGGGGGCTGGGGGAGGCGGGGGCCAGAGATCCCCCCACCAGACGCTCTGCCCTTCACGCCAAATCCTCACCCTCCCTGGGACACAGATACGGGGTGAAAGGGACACAGAGGATGTTCCTTCACTTCCTCTAGCCAGCTCCTCCTGCCCCAGTGGTGGCAACAGGATGTCCTGTCCGTAGAGTTCTTGAAGTCCTGGGTGGGCTGGCAACCCCTTCTTTTCTTCCGCCCATCCTTTCCTGACCTACACACACCCCTTGGAGCTCTCCAGAATCATTCATATGGGAGTAAATCAGGACTTGCCAAAGCGCCTTGGCTTGGAGGAGACATCAGGGTAGGAAAGAGCAAGAGGAAGGAGGCTCAAGCCTCTAGGTTGGGAACTATGTTGGCAAGAAGTTGGAAGTCTGGGCACTTGGTTTATGATTCTGCTACTGCGGAAAGGGCCCTGTCTATATACCAGTTCCCTAGCTCTCAGCCCCCTCCCAAATCCCTAAATCCTCAATCCTTTGCAATCCTTTACAACCCCCCCCCCCAGCACCCCAAGGAACCAATTCATTCCTTCAATGAACTCATGGAGATCAAAATAAGGACCGCTGGGTCTGGAAGGTAGCTCGGGGTAGAGAACTTGCCTATAGTATAGGAACTCTTTTGTTCAATCTCCAGTAGCATAAAAAAGAAACACAAATAACCACCACCATGGTAAGACTGTGCTGGCAATGGGCAAAACCGTGCCACCAGGTGCCCAGGGGTGGCTAGAGACTTGTACCCTGTTTTCATCAGATGAGACTCTAACATGAAGAAACATTCATTTCTGATTGGGTACAGTCTGCCTACACGTTGTAATATCCCAAAGTGTATGATGGCCCTTGCATTGGGGTCTGGTTGTGATAAATGCTACATTGAAAGGTGATGGGAGAGAGGAGGTCAGAAAAGGATCAAGACCTGAACTTGGTCTGTCTTCACTACCTGATGCTGCCTCAGGAGAGTCTCTGAAGTAGAGGTCGGGGTGACACATTGCTATATCAATCAGCTTTATCTGGGCCCACACAAAAGTATGGAAGGCTGGTAAGAACTTGGAAGTTCTAAGGAATCTCTGCAGCATTATTCCTCTTTTGGTCACTGGGTCTGGGTAGTTGGGCAGTGGTTAACATTGCTGGAGTCCATCCTCTAATCACTTAGGTAACATTTATTGAGCACCTATTATGTGTTTTTAGATTTACCACAGCCTCCCCTTTCACACCTTGTCCCTCGCTGGGGTGGGCACCTACAAGGGTACTGATCCTGGACAGGGGTAGCAGCCTGGAGGCAGAGGGGGTGAAGAGGTGAGATCCCCTTCGTTGTGTGCACAGTGCCCAGAGGCTGTTGCAGTAGCGGCTCTAGATTTACAGCTGCCCTGGTGCTGATGCCATAAAAGCAAACGATCCTTCTCTGTACTAATTTCTGTGTAATTAGATCTCTCCTGGCATGGAAAGTGGGAAGTGGGGGTGGCCAGAAGGGGAGGGTGCCGAGGACTCTTCTCAGAGTCTTTCTTGGGAGAAGGGGCTGCAAGACATACATGGCTTCACATGGGTTGGATACACGCATTTGCACCATGACAGAGGAGAGAAAGCCAATGATGCATACACAGAGACAAGGAAGCAGCTAAATCTTGATGTGTCAACACAGTGAAGCCCAAGATAGGAACAGAGAAACCAGGGGAAATGTACAAACATCTAGAAACCAGAAGAATTGCTCCTGGCTAGCCCGTGTGCACATAGACGGTATTGAAGTTCCCAAAGGAACTGCTCACATATAGCAAGACCTCTCAAGGCTAGGCTTGAGCAGCAAAGAATCCCTTCAGATCCATCCACATATGCAACACACACACACACACACACACACACACACACACACACACACACACCCCTGCATGAGAGCATATACACACTTCTCTTCATCAAGAGCAAAATTTATAGGGCCTACACTTAAGGAGCTAAACAAATGTTTGAGTCCTTCTCCCACTGCTCACTGTTGACTCATTCCTGAGAGGAAACTAAATGACAAATAAGGCTCTTTGCTTAAGTAAGATTTCTTTAAGGTGCTTGAAGATGATCTTATGAAGAAAAAGATGAGGATTGCAAAAGAAATCAAGGCAAACATAGGGATGCTTAGAGACAGAATGTCCCCCAGACTTTTGCTTTTCCTTGGGAGGAAGAAAATCTCAGAGAGGAGAGAACACCAGTGCTATTGCTGTCCTCCATTCCCACCCCATGGTGACCAGCGAGGATGGTGGGTATGGCAGTAGTGTTGTTCGGAGCATCACATGTGCTGTGCTAAGTATTCATCACCCACTCGAGTATGTTTGTAGAGGGACCTCAGAGGGCCTCTTACCCAGTCTCCCTGTGCAGCTCGAATCTCTGTCACAGTAAGCTTGCCCGGGAGTCAGCCGGCCCGGTTCAATATTCCTGCTGAAATGCAGCTCTGTACTCCACTCGGAGTCTGCCCCTGTCACTGGACAGCTGTAGGGGTGAGGATATTGTTCGGCAAAATTGAAATCTGTCTTCTCTTTAATTCCAGAATATACTAATTCTAACTGCCTGTCATATCTCCTTGAGTTATTCTAATGTTTTAAGACCAGTTCAATCTAAGCATTAATCGTCCCCCCACAATGGCAATAACAATTAGGTACCCATTGGAAAATCAGAGATTTTTGATCTCCGCAGATGACTGTCATGTACTTATCTCAAGCCCTTGTTCTAATGGGTAATTTCTGATTAACCTGAGTAATGGAAATGTATCACAATAAAGGAAGATTTGTCATGCCTTGTTATCACTTCATAAGGCCATCCTTCTAGATACCTGCCATAACATCGGGATATTTCTATCCCAATAAAGCACAATCGTGATGTGCGTGGCTAATAAAAAGGGGAAAAGCCATGTATTAAAATATGTTGAAAATGATTTGCATGAGTGGTATAAAGATAAACTACCACCATCATCACGGCCAACATCACCCCCCCCCCCCCCGTTTATTTGCCTTTTGAAATCCCTGCCTGACCTTGAGGGTGGGAGATAAAGGAAGAGAGAGGTGGAGAACTTAGCATTTATTAAATGCTTAACATTGCTGGACGCGGTGCTCAACACACCCCTTATGTGAGGAACCTGGGGTCAAACACAAGTCACTTGCAGGTCACCGGGGTGGGAACTAGACAATTAGGATTTTAACCTAGTCCTAATGGATTCCAAAGTACACATTCTTTACTCTTTGCGGACGGGTTAATATGGCTCTGACTCCAAAAGAGCCATACTGAGTTGGGTCTACATTATTGGCATGACGCTGTGATGGAACAGGCTGGGCTCAGAAATTTTACTCCTCACCCAGAGTCCTCCACAGAGCAGCTGGGGGTTTAGGAGCTTGAAGTTTGTGGGTCTTCTGCTCAGTCACACCCCTGCCTCCACTCAGGGTGGTGCCCAGACACTATATTGTGTGCAGTGCCGTACACACTGTTATGTTGTGTGTACCAGTGCAGTCACAGACCGCTGTCCCAGCCAAGTGATGCCCACCCAGCAGGACTCAGGAAGGCCCGAGTACCTCCCTGGCTTCCTGGTGGTGATGTTAGCAGCCAGCAGGGGTCGCCGCCACACCAGGAATTACTGCTTTCCAAGTCTGTCTCCGGTACCAAAAGGACAGGAATGTTTCTCCTCCTTTGGTCTTCTCCCTAAAATCTCTTGTTGACCCCTCCCCTTTCCCACTTCTTTCCCCTCCCATCCTTTTACAGTCTGAAATTTCTAAGGAACAACGGAGTAGTCACCTTTTAAGTCAGTACTCTACCTTCCTGAACCCCAACCCAGATAAGGGGCCAGGAACTGGGGTATGAGTGGCCAGATAGCAAAGAATAAACCTGCAGCCCCCGCCCTCCTGGTTCAGCCTTGGGTGAAGGCCGATGAGGGTGCTCCCCTCCTCTCAGCGGTTCCCCAAACCATCACCCACTAGACTTGGCCTTCACTGTCTTTGTCTTGTCCTGATATCCACGTAAGCATCTATCTCAACCCTCCTCGGTCCTCCAAGGTCTTTCAGTCCCCTCATTTCTGGAGTTATCTGTGGTCAGTGGTTCTAGATGGGACGGTGGGTGGAGGGAGGACCAGGTACTTAGCCTCACAGGGAATAGAAGGGCTAGGTGTCTGTTTTCTGCAGGAAGGGGCTTTGCAGGCAGTTTTGGTTGTTTGCTGGGAGGGGCTTTTCTCTGCTCTTTTCTGCTGCTCTCCCCTCCCTTTCTGTAGCAACAGTGCCCTTGCTCCCCCACCCCATCTCTTGGCTGATCCCCTCCCTTCAACTCTTGGAGCCCGGTGATTGGCGGCTGCCTGCTGCAGAACAGGCTAGGTTTATGGCTTTGCGGCAGCTGGGAAGAAAGCAAGGCCAGAGATAGAAAAATGGAAATCGACCACGAAAATTGAGAACGATGAGAGAGAGGGAGAGAGAGAGAGAGAGAGAGAGAGAGAGAGAGAGAGAGAGAGAGAGAGAGAGAGAGAAGAAAAAAGTCCCTAAGAATATTAGAGACCAGAACGCTGGGAGGGACCCACTGAAGCAGAGATGTTGATAGAAATTACACAGAAGGGATGGAGAGAAAAACAGACAGAAAGGCATCAGATAAGCCCTTAGGATAGGGATGTGCCAAGCTTTCCAAGGCAGGCTCAGGAATTGCCAGCAGGATGGTCCTTGTGTGTATTTAAGGTCTCCAGAGATCATTCCATGCTACACTCCAGGAGGGAGGGTCTTGCCATGGATCCCACTCTTCCCCACAAGGGTGCTGCAAACTCAGTCATCCTCATGGCAGTCTGCACTATGCACACCTTTCTGGAGTTTTAAAGCTACTGCAGAAATGCTCTCCTTGAGAGTAACTGGATTTAGTGTGGAAACATCTCGTTCCATGTTCCTTGAAATGAACAGGAAATAGCTATGAGATTTGAAGGGATTTGAGTGTTAGAGGCCCTCTTGGCTGGGCATGAATAACTTGCAAGGTTGTTACACAGCCTGTCATGGCCTCAGATGACACATACAATGCACACCTTATAGTTACTTTTGTGATTTTGTTAAAATACAGGCTTGCTTAACTGTATGATCAGCCTCTGCCCTCCTTTGCAGTGTCTACAGAGTCTTGTTTTTGTTTATCAAGTGAACCAGTGAATGGCCCCTGGAGAGGTTTAAACAGAGGTTGGATGACTACCAATAACAGATTAGACCAAGGAATTTCTACACTGAATGAGAAGCTGGGAATGTGTCTCCAGGAGCCTTTGGTTTTAAGGTTCTGTGAGTCTACTGAGTTTACTCTGCAGCTTTCCTTACTTCTCTCAATCTGCAAGGTAAAGGGACAAGGTGGGAAGCCCAGAATTACAAAGCTTGAGTTGTGAGGCAGACTCCAACAGCAGCTTTGCCCTTGTGGTCTCTTTTATCTTCCCAGAGACTTTCCCAGGGAGGCATTATTTGCATTTGCAGATGAGGGCTTCGAGCCATTCATGGGCTTATGGGGTCACATGATTAGGAAATATGACGTATCTGAGCAATCCGAGATCACCGAGTGTGGTGACACATAACTGTGATCCTAATGTTTGAAAGGCCGAAGCAGGGGATCTCAAGGAAAGTCAGCTAGAGCTACAGAGTGGGAAACTTAGGGAGATACTGTCTCAAAATAAAAAACTAAAACAAACAAGCAAACACAATGAATCCTTGAGCACTCCAGGCATTTCTGTTCCTGTTAGGGGAGATGTTGGGAGTTTGGGGGGTGAATCAGAATCTGGGAGTGTGGGCATGTCTAAGGTTTAGAGACTGGGTCATTACTAGAACTCCTGGTTTCTACCAATTTGGGAAATTTCTATAGTTACAGGAAGGAGGAAAAGGTATGGAAATGGAGGAAACAGGGAGAACATGCCTCCTAACTTCAGGAGTATAGGGACAACTCTTGTCTGTAAGCTAGGAAAACACCATTGCGTGCATGTGTACATGTGTGCATGTGTGCGTGGCAATACTTGGGATGTATAAGACACTCATACATGTTGGGCTGCCCTCCACCACTGCCCCTTTGTACTTTATTTTGATACAGGATTTCACTAAATTATTTGCAATCTTCCTGCCTCAGGCAGATTTCTGAGTAGTTGGGATTATACATGGGTGCCATGACAGTTAACTAAAACTCACTTTTGTGAATTAAGACAGCTCTGCTCTCACCTGAGTAACAAGAGAAAAAAAAAAAGAAAAGTCTGGGTGACCAAAACAGAAGAACCCTGGAGACAGCATATCACAGATGGAAATCTTTGTCTAGGTTGTGGGGTTGGGATTATGTGGTTCAGGGGTGCATCAAGATTCCAGTCTTTGGGTTTAGGATGAAGCTCAGTTGGCAAAGTACTTATGGAGCAAGCAAGAAACCCTGATTTCTATCTCTGTCTCTACATAAAACCAGATGTGGCAATGCATGTCTGTAATCCCAGTCCTCTGGGAGGCAGAGGCAATAGCTAAGAGTGTTTGTAAATATGAGGACCTGAATTTGAATTCCTAGCCCCAAGTAAAAGATTATCCGTGCCTGTAACCCCAGCAAGACGAACACAGGCAGGTCCTGAGAGCTCACTGGTCAGCCAGCCTCACCAAAAATGCCATCCGGTTCAGTGAGAGACCCTATTTCAAGGCAGTAAGAAGGTGACTGATAGACTGTTTGCATCCTGCTCTGAGGCCTCAATACGCAGATTTGCACACTCACATTCATGTTCCATATACATACTACACACACACACACACACACACACACACACACACACACACACATACACACACGCACATGCGCACACACACCAGAGAGAGAGAAGGAAGAAAAGGAAGGATAAAGAAGGAAAGCAGACAAACTGCAGTCTTGGAAATTTCATGTATTTGTCTTCTTGCTAAGAAAAATAATGATAGTTTGGGGTGAGGCTAGAGGACATGGGGAAGTCTGAGCATGCTAGGCAGTAAGGGTCCTGTTGTGTAGTGGGACTTAAAGCAGTTGCTGCAATGTAGAAATGTAACTCTGGTCATACACACAATGTAAAACTTCCTAATGGTCTAATTTAAAAAGTAAAAATAGGAGCCAGATGTGGTAGTGCACATCTTTAACCCCAGTTCTCAGGAGGCAGAGGCAGGTGGATCTCTGTGAGTTCGAGGCCAGCCTGGTCTACAAATTGAATTCCAGGACAGCCAGAGCTATTATGCAGAGAAACCCTGTCTCAAAAAAGAAAACAAACAAACAAAAACAAAAAATAACAATAATCTAGAATAACTTTTGCTTATCAGCTTCAGTTATGATCCCCATAAATGAATGATTATTGCTATGGTTTGAATGTGTATTCTCCCAAACACATCATTTCAACCTGAAATCAGTATAATATTTTGAGACATTAATTTTTTTAAAGTATTAAGTCTTTGAAATCTTTTATATACTTGCAAACACAGCATGTCGATGTGGACTGGCTACAGTTCAAACATTCACTAATGTAGTGATGACCGTGGTTAGTGGCTTCCTTAGTGAAGAGAGCAGGACTTTAAATCACTCCAGCTTTTAGGCTTGATAGTGCCTATACTCCCAGATGCTAGACAGACTGAGGCAGGAGAATTACTTGAGCTCAGCAGTCTAAGGCCAGCCTGGCCAAACATAACCAGATCCTATCTCAAGGATAAAGAAAATTAGTATGTGTTCCACACCCTGCTGGCAAGAGACAGGGGCATCTGTGATGTTGGAGTTCTAGACATTTTTATTTCTACTCCTGTTTTCTTTGCTTGTTTCTTTGTTTGGTTTGGTTTTGTTTTGGGGTTTTGCTTTTTTGAGGCAGGGTTTGTCTGTGTAGCCTTGTCTGTTTGTCCTGGAACTCAGTGTGTAGACCAGGCTGGACTCAAACCCAGTGATCCGCCTGCCTCTGCCTCCCAAGTGCTGGGATTAAAGGCGTGTGCCACCACTCTGTTTTGTTTTTTGTTTTTTCTTACACTTTGGTTCAGGGGCCCTTGTTTATCTTATACATTAAAATTTCATTTATTCTGTGTGTCTTCATGTGTCGTGGTGCAATTGTGGACGTCATAGGACAACTTACTGGAGTTGGTTCCCTTCCTTCAACTGTGTGGGTCCTGAGGGCTGTCAGCAAGTACTCTGAATGGCTGAACCATCTTGTTGGCCCAGCCTTCACTTTTTATGAGTCTGAATATATTCCCAATTCCCACAGGTTGGAGCCTGTATCTATTGGGGCAGTGGCAGGGTGTGTGTGAGTGTATGTGTGTGCGTGAGTGTGTGTGTGCACACACGCATGGCAGCCACTGCCAACCCAGAGCTCTCCTCAAAGTCTTCTGTCCCTGTCTCTCCTTCGTGGCTTCCTCCCTCTCTCTGGTCCTTGTCCATCTTCTCCATCCCACTGCCCCTCCCTTCCATGATGTTCTCGGTTCTGTCCCTGAGTCTTTGACTTTTATTCTGTGCAAGGGGACTGGATGATCTTTCTGCATTTCTACTGACTTTCCTTTCAGGGATCTCAATCTCTATTCCCAGCTCCAAGTTTTCTTAACCCAATTGCTTACTGGGCCACTTTCTCCTTCAGAAGATCCCCCCCAAATAACAGGACTCCTACAAGCTAAAATTGTATCAATTTATCTTTCCCTCATATATTTCTCTGCATTATTTACTTGGTGACTGGCATCATCAGCTGCCTGGTCATTTAATACCAGGAACGCGGCATTGGTTTGATTTTTTAATTTAATACCAGAAACACGGCATTGGTTTGATTTTTTAATTTAATACCAGGAACACGGCATTGGTTTGATTTTTTAATTTAATACCAGGAATGCGGCATTGGTTTGATTTTTTTATTTAATACCAGGAACGTGGCATTGGTTTGTTTTTTTTTCCTGCTCACTTCTCATATTTTTTTTTTGTTGTTGTTTTTCGAGACAGGGTTTCTCTGTGTATCTCTGGCTGTCCTGAACTTGCTTTGTAGACCAGGCTGGCCTCAAACTCACAGAGATCCGCCTGCCTCTGCCTCCCAAGTGCTGGGATTAAAGGTGTGTGCCACCATGCCTGGCTTCACTTCTCATATTTAATTGCCACCAGGTTCCATAAGTTTTGGTCTGGATTATCACAATAGGTTTTCAGCTAGATTCTCTGGACCATGACGACCTAGCAACAGGGTGTATATTGCAAGCGTGCATCCCTGTTTTGTTCATGTGTTTCTCCAGCACCAAACACAGCACCTGGCACATAGTAGACACCCAGTATTAACTTTTGTTGATTGAATATCTGAGGAATAAGCAGGCCACAGTTCAGCCTCAACCTCACATTGAACACGCTCCTCTTAGCAGGCTTCCCTGTGCCTAGATTCCTGAAGAAGTTGGGTCTTGGTGTATTTGGTTCCTTCTGCCTGCATATGCTAGGCTCATACCTACTCATCCTTCAAGACGTGGTCCCGCTTTGTCACCCACAGGAATCGTTGTGTTTCCCAGGCTTGGGTAAGTACATGTCCTTTGGGTACCAGAGCATGCAGCTCATGCCTCTACAGTAGCACTTAGGCTGTTTCTTGTATTTTCTGATTACATCGATGACAAGCTCTCTAAGAGTTTTTTGTTGTTTGTCTTTCGAGGCGGGGTTTCTCTGTGTAGCCCTGGCCGTCCTGACTCTGCTTCCTAAGTGCTGGGATTAAGGGTGTGGCTGTCACCACCTGGTGGAAGGGAATGTTTTTAACTATCGCATCCACTCCTCTAGAATGCTCCACAATGTTTCTTAAGTTAGCAAAAACTTCTCAATAGCAAATGACACCATCTTTTGTTTTCTGTCAAGCAATCTCTAGCACTGCAGTGGTGTTAGTTATTATGTTTGGTGATTTAAACTGATTGGTGAGGGCTGAAAAGATGGTGCTTAACTCTCAGCAGTTAAGAGCACTGGCTGCTCTTCCAGCGGACCCAGGTTCAAGTCGCAGAACCCACATGGTAGTTTACAACCATCAACTCCAGTTCTAAGGGATCTAAGGTCTTTCTTCTGGCCTCTTCAGGTACTAGACATCCATATGCACAGGTGTACATGCAGGAAAACCACTAATACACATTAAAAATAAGAAGAAAAGAGAGAGAGAGAGGAGAGCGAGCGAACTATCCAGGCATGGTTTCACACGCCTTTGATCCCAGCACTCAGGAGGCAGAGGCAGGCGGATCCCTGAGTTTGAGGCCAGCCTGGTCTACAGAGAAAGTTCCAGGCCAGTCAGGGCTACACAGAGAAACCTTGTCTTGAAAAAATCCAAAGAAGAAAGAAAGAAAAGGAAAAAAGAAAACTGGTTGGTGAGTTCAGTGGGATGTTCATTTTATTTTTTATGTATATGTATGAAATGTTTTTTCCCCGGTACAATTTTTAAAAATTTTATGGAATCACCCTCTATACTAGTTCCTATATTAGACTTTGGAGCCACAGGGTTGTATACACCCAGAGCCTACCATCATGGTACGCACATAGAGAGGAAACCCTTGTACACATGAAAATGAGCTTTTGCTTGTTGTGGTGCTGGAAATCTGGCCAGGGCTTGGATAAGCTAAGCGAGGTCATTCTACTGGGCTCTATTCCTAGCCCTCGGGCCGCTCCCCTCCCTCTCTGTTTTTTCTCTTAAGGACAGGGTCTCTGTAGTTATGCTAGCCTGGACCTTTCAAATGTCTCACCTAACCAGCCCTTGACCTTTTGAACAGAATTTCATCGTATAACTCAGGCTGACCTTGAATTTGAAATTGTCCATCTCCCAACTACCAGGATTTAAGGCAAGTGCAGCTGGCAGAGTGTGGTTTTTTGTTTGTTTGTTTGTTTTTTCGAGACAGGGTTTCTCTGTGTATCTCTGGCTGTGCTGGACTCACTCTGTAGACCAGGTTGGCCTCGAACTCACAGAGATCCGCCTGCCTCTGCCTCCCAAATGCTGGGATTAAATGTGTGCACCACCACCACCTGGCTCAGAGTGTGTTTTTATGAACATACCACATGTGTTCTCTCTCCTTCTTAGGAAACTCAGAATTCAAGCTGGCTTTGAAGCATCCTTTGGGTGGACAGAAAAGCTGGTGCTCAGAATCATTCAAAAACTGCACGTCTGTGAAATGGTTGTGTTCGAATGTAGCACAGGGTTCTTCACAGCAGGATGGGAGGTGCCAAAGCACACTGGGACCCAGCTAACGAAGTAACCTGTGCTGGCACCCTGAGCCATCCACACTTCAAGTCCCTGTAGTTAGGGGCACCACAAGGTACCCAGAGGTACTGACATCTGGATTCATCCTTTGATGACAAATACCGATAGGAGTCGTTGTCTGCTGCCGCTTCATTTGACTTTTCCCTTCACTCCCGGGGGGGGGTGGGGGCTCAGTTCTCTCAGCTTCTGCACAGAAGCTGGGAAGCACAAATATAAGGACACATCCATTTCAGAACGGAGGCATGATGGGGTGAATTGCCAAACACCATTCAGTGTGTAGGATCAGAGCTGTCCTGCTCCCTGCTCAACACCTGCAGAAGTCCCAGTGTGCACACACACACACACACAGGAAGAGACACATGGATCCAAAGAAAGGAGCAGCTGGAAGTGCTTGGTGTCCTCCTTAGGGGTTGGGGGGTGGTGGGCAGGGTTGCTTCACAGGAGGAAGTATGGAACAGCTGTGGGAGGGCCCAAGAGACAGGAAGTGGGTGAGAAGGGCCCATGCCTGGGAGAGGAGGAACAAAGCCCACAGTCTTGAGTGGTGAGGCAGTTTGTATCCACGGCCTGGTTTGGCTAGCCGTGTGGCTTTTGTGTGTTCCAGGATCAGGCAGCCTGGCTCTGGATCCCTGATTTCTGTCTCTTTTCTCCTTTTGCTCTAGGGGACCAACCTCCTGGAAGACAGGATGTGTAGGTCCCAGATTCTTCCCTCCCAACCTCCCCGACATAAATCACAAGTGATTTCATTAAATGCACCTCCTGCTGGGGATGTTGGCTCATAATTCCTCTCTGATTAACCCCCACTACTCCGGCAAGTTTATAGGCCAAGACAGGGAGGGGGGCAGGGGAGGGGAAAAGGAGGGAGGGGGGAATCCCGGGCGGGTGATGGATGCTTCTGTCAGCCCAGCTCGTATTTATTAATAGTCTTAATACGGGAAGCAATAAAGGAAGAGAGGGATTCTATTAATTAAATCATTGTTATAATTAACTTTCATTAAAGGAGGATCAATAAAGAGAGGTTGAGATGGAGAGAGGGGAGAGATCCATTATCTCCAGTTTCCCTGGAAAGGATTCAGGGAATGAGATGGGGTTGCTAGGAGACAGATGTGAGGGAAGAAGGAAGGATGTCCAGGTGCGGTAGGAAGTGGGTGGATGAAGATGGAATCGTGGGGGTGGTCCTGAGTGAACCTGAAGCGGTTAGAAGGTGCTGAAAGGCTGTTTTGGGACAGAGAATGAGGGAGCCACAGGTATATGCCTGGCTGGGCACACAGCCTTGGTGAGCACACAGATCCTCAATATATGGTAGATGCTGTGGTTTTGTGTCACCCAGACAGCTGGTTGGTGTGGATGGATGTGCTGCTGTGACTGTGGAGTCAGAGTGCGGGGGTGGGGGGTTACACGGAGAATGAGAGACAGACACAACCTGCCTGCAGAGCTTCTCACTGGGCAGAACTCGGAGGTGTGCACTCCTGAAGGGACAGACACTTGTCTGCTGGCCCAGGGTGTAGCAAGGATGATCATGGGAAGTGAAGGTGTGAGCAGTGGAAAACGGCCTCTTTCCTGTCTGTGCTTTCCCAGCTCACCATCAATCATGGTTGGCACACCAGAAAGCCCAGTGAGAACGCGCAGCTCACCCCCTCCCTCCCAACAGGGTCTAGGGACTGGAGGCCCTTCTTTTTTTGGAGCACTGCCTCTTGTGAAGAACACACTCTATCACAACAGTTACACATATCATATAAATATATTTGTCCAAACTACAGATAAGAGGGGAGTTTAAGGGAGAGGGGAGTGCTAATTGCTGTGGGAGGCCTAGAGAGGGTGAGGGGTGGGAAACGGAGACACCTGGGATCCCTTGTCCCCCATCCCTCACAGAAGGCACAAATACATTTTCTTTTCTGTTTGAGGACTTGGGTGTGGGGTGGCATGAGACTGTATAGGAATCCTTAAAAATACAAAAGGAACGTCCAAACTTATGACCTAAGGCTATGGGAGAGGCTGGGGTGGGTGTGAAAGGCAGTGGGTAACCGAGAGCCAGTGCAGCCAAGAACTGAAGGCCTGATGATGACGTCATGAGGCCCATGCTGCTGCCTCCATGCGGGGCCCCAGAGAAAACTCAAACAAACAGAGTAAGAGAGGGTGGGGTGCCCCAGGGGCTGGTTTTGGGGCATCAGAAGGGAGTGCTGTGTGTGTGTACTTGGGCTAGCAGTGAAGAATTCTGTTCCCACAAGGGGAAAGTATGCTCCATACTGGTTCCTCTGAACTGTTTTTAAAGAATAAACTCAGTTGCTGCTTCCAAGACAGATCTCTGCCTGGGCCAGAGGAGTCAGGATGGAGGGTGGAGTTATAAGGCTTGGGATGAAAGTGGGATTCAGGCATGGTTTGTAGGAACAGAATATTACAGAGCCCAGCGTGACTGAAAACAAGCATGAGACCAAACTGTCTGTGTGTCTACATAACAAGGGTGAGGTCACTCAAAAGTGAAAGGGTCCTGGGTGCTGAAAAAGAAATGTCCGTCCAGGTGGTCCTCCAGGGCATCCTTGTCACTCTCAGCAGGGAAGCGCTCCTTACAGACAGGACATTCTTTCCATAGAGGGGTGGCTGGGACCCCAGTGCTGGCCTCTGACAGAGAACCCACTGCAAAGCCACTAAGGAGAGACAAGGAAAACTTGAGAGGTTAAGGTGCTCTAGTGCCTCTATTTTTATTTTTGGTATAGAGCCTCAAACTTGTTATGCAGCAGAGGAAGGCCCTGAACTCCTGACCCCCCTCGACCCTGACTCCTGATCCCCCACCTTCCCCTCCCAATGCTGCCTTCTTGACCTGCGGACCTCAGGGAGTGACACCCATGTGTTTTCTTGTTCCTAACATGCCATCCTGCTCATTCTCTGTTCAAGCCTCTCCTATGGCATTTTCTGGTCACAACAAGGGGCGCCTTAGTTCCTCAGATGACCATGTCCTCTCTTCATGAGTCCCTGATGGTGTCTGAGGTATAGAACCCATCCCCCAGTCTCCAGCTCTCCTCCCTCCATCTCTGTCTGCTGCCTAATGAGGCTGAAAATGACTCTGACACTGTTCTTCATCTTCCTGCTCCAGCAGAGAGAGAGAGAGAGGAGAGAGAGAGAGAGAGAAGAAGAGAAAGAGAGGAAGAGAGGGAGGGAGGGAGGGAGAGAGAGGAAGAGAGGGAGGGAGGGAAAGAGGGGGAGGGGGAGAGAGAGAGAGAGAGAGAGAGAGAGAGAGAGGGAGGACAGCAGTAGTCCTTTTTGCCTGAGCCCCACTCACTCTAGGCAGTTGGGGGCCAGGTGATGATGATCTTTTCCCTAAGGCCCTGCCTGCCTGAGAAGGACTGGAGAGCGGGGCAGAAGCCCCCACCTAATACCCGCCCCTGAGTCAGGCTCCCCTCCCAGAGTTTCCCAGGAAGCCAGGGATGAGCAACATCTCCAGCATGGCCAGACAGATGCTCTGGTGGTGGTCCTTCTCTCAGTCTCCATCCCTGAGGCCTTGGTCATATTCTTCCTCCCTGAAAACCTAGGTACCTACCTGGTGGTTGGGGAGGGGGTAGGGGCAGGAGAGAGGGGAAGCAGGGCAATTTGGGCTCCACAGAAGATGACGCTAGAACAACACAGAAGCCAAAGGCAGGGAGAGAGAACCTGAAGCCACCTGGGATTCGTGGTGGCTTGAGACAGAAATGTCAGCCACACTGGTACCTTCTCTTCTTAGCTGAGTCAAGAAGGGGGACTTGGGGGCAGGGCACACACACTGCCCTCACCTGGCCATGTCGTAGAAGGCGCCACCGAGCTCAGGGAGCAGGAGGTTAGCCTCCTCACCACCACTCTGCACAGCTGCCATCAGGACTGACTTCTCATCTTCAGCCTCCTGGCACCAAAGAGACAGGGAGGATTGCGATGATGTTCCAACATGGGGAAGTAAGACAAGTAAGCCAAGGCTGGGGCAGGACAGAGGGGTGAGGCAGGAACGGGGTTTTGCCAGGGCTGGTGGGAAAAAGGGAAGGGTGGGACCTGGAAGTATCAAAGTTATTGAGCTGGCCTGGGTTTTGGGTGACTGTTAGTAGTCTTTGCTTCTCTTTGAGACAAGATTTCACTATGTAGTCTTGGCTGGGCTGGAGCTATGTAGACTAGGCTAGCCTTGAACTCTGAGTGCTGGGTTTGAAGGCCTGGACCATCACGCCTAGCCCTGGTAGCAGCCCTGAAGAAAGGCTAGGCCTGCCTCCTCCAGCTCAGATTAAGGGTGCAGTATGGTATAGGCTTTCTGGCCAGCTCCAGTGTGACCCCACTGCCTGCTCTCACCACTCACTGAGTCAGAGCTGCTGGGCTCCCCTGGTCCTGAGAGGTGGGGTGCAATGGGTGCTGGCTGGTTGATGACAACGAGAGAAGCAGCTTCCCGGAGCCCAGGAGGAGAGGAGCTCGTGTTTCCGTGCTTACACAAGCCATAGGATGGGAGCCTCATGTCCTCTGGGGACTCATCCTCTGAGTCTGTCAGGGCTGCTGGGCAGCCTACAGGAAGGAAGGCAGAAAGAGAAGGAAGGTCAGCCACAGGAGTCCGAGGAGGACAGTTCCACTGCAGAGGGCCCAGGGAACGGAAAGGTAAGGCCAGGCTGCTTCAAATCGAATCATTTGGAAATCTCCTCAAAGCGGGGGTGGGGGTGGAGGGGGCGTGTGTCACAAGATTGGGGGTGTACAGACTCAGTCCGGCAGTGGCCTCCTCATCCTCTGTGGCAGCATCTTCATCCCACATCTCATCTGCCACCTTCTCCAGACGGGCCTCCAGCTTCCTCATGTACTCCAGCAACTCCTAGAGTTGTGCAAGAAAAGGACAGGTGCTGAACCTGAGACATGCCAACCCTGGTGGCCTGCTGGGCCTTTCCCCCTCCCAGATGACACATCACACGAGGCAGATCCCTTAGGTGGGAGTGCTGTGGTACCCTGCAGTGCACTCCTGGTGCTCCTCCCCTGCATAAAGTCGGTTCCGAAGAGGAGTCAGGGCCCCTTTCCAGCCTTTGTGTCCTCAAAGAGATTCTAGTTTCTGAGCCAAGAGATTACCAAGGTGATACACAATTTTGAGTCCCCAAGCTCTTGGTTTTGGCATCCAGGGCCTGAACAACAGGTGACTCTCACCTGCTTCTCTGTCTGTAACTGCTCCTTTTCCTTCTGAAGCACACGGAGGGCTGACCGCAGCTCTGTCAGCTCTCGCTTACTTTCTGATAACTGCACCTGAGGGAAAAAGATCATGGAGCCCGGATCCTGCCATGTGCCTCCAAGAACCTGGTCCAAAAGTTAAACTATGTCCTCTCTTACTCCATACACAGTGTGCTTCTTCCACAAGGCCTTGTCGTCACCCCCAGGGCTCAGGCCAAAGTCTTCAACTCTACCTCTAAATGGGCCCTCGGTAACTGTCTTATGCAGGGTGAAGAGGCTTTGGTAACACCAGAAGAGGCCCAGATGTGCATTCTGAGCAGAAAGGGAATGTGCACACTCTAACAAGAGGGCTGGGAGGTACGGAAGGCACCGAGCACATAGTACTTCAGAGCCAAGAGACAGAAGAAGGGATTTATACATCAGGAACAGGTCTGAACCCAAGGTGGCAGGGCACCTCACCAGGCTAGAATCCTTTTCTCGGGCCAGCTCAGTCTTGAATACGTGGCTCTGGCTCCTCTCTTCCTGTACTGTCTTCTTCAGCCGGAGGATCTCTGCACTCAGCTTCAGGATCTTATCCTTCTCAGCCTAGAGATAGTACCAAGGAAGACAGGAGAAGGTGAAGTGGCAAGGGATGCCAGGGAAATGGCATTGCCCTCACTGGGGGCCTTTCTCATATGTCTGGGGACTAAACTGTTTCCAAGCAATTCCCTCACTTTCAATACCCCTGAAAGCAGGAATGGGCACTATGGCAGGGCCTGGTGCCCATGACAGCAAATGCTCTTGTTTTGGTGGTTAGGACTGGGCTCCCCGTTAGGGCTGGCTCATGCCTGGAAAGCAAAGGGTACCTCTCTCCTCATCAAGTCCTTCAAGGGTCTCGTCCACTCTTCCCTCCTCCCGGAGCACCAACTACAGGTCGGGAGTCCCTGAGGTAGGGGAAGGTCACCCTTTACCTCCATGCTCTGCAGAAGCCCCGTCCGCTCCTTGCTCCATTGGCACTTTTCCTCCTTCATGTGCAGGCTGAGCTCAGCCAGTCGGCCACTGACTTCAGCCACCTCCAGTCGGCTGCGGTGTAGCTCAGCTATGGTTCGATCTCTGGCTCCTGATGCACTGGCCAATTCTTCCCCAAGGAGGGCAGCTTTCTGTTGGCTTGAGGCTGCAAGTTCCTGGACCCCTCGGAGCTGCTCTTTCAGGGGCTCCAGCTCAGCCTCCAGAGAAAAAGGATAGAGATCATTTCCTTCAGGTAACCACCTGTAAACGGGGGGGGGGGGGGGGGGGCTCACCAGGGCCCAGGACTGTGCTGTTTACTTCAGCCATCTTTGCCTCTTTCTCTGGATGCCCAATGTGTCGAGACTACCTAGAACTCTCAGTGCTTCCCATCACCTTCAGGCCCTCACTCACCACCGTCTGCTGGGCCTGACCCAGGGCGTCCTTCATGTGGGCCACCTCAACCTCCAGTCTCTGGACCTGAGTGCCTTGCTCTTCCTGCCGGCCCTTGGCCTCCTGAAGCTCTACATTTAAACAGCGGTTCTCTTCTTGGACCTTTTGGAGCTCGGCCTGATGGAAGTGGAAAGCAGGTAAGGACCAGGAGACAGGGTTGGGGCCGCCAGGGGCAGGCTGCTTTCCTGCTACTGTAATGAAAGAGGGCACGCACTGTTCCTTAGATTCATCACAAGCGGAAGCATTCAGCTCCTGCCTTCTGTTCTTGGGTCGTCAGATCAAAGGGTCTCAGTCACACTGAGGCAGCCCATAGCCCACTCCGCTGCCTGACTTTTCCTGTAACCTAAACAGCCTGAATGGCCCCAAGGCTCAGAGTCCTGCGCCTCTCACCGCAGGCCTTTCCCTTTCCCCTCTCTCCCTTCCCCTGGGTCTCAATTTCCTCTCCCTGCAGTCAGGTCATACTATGCAGCTGCTCCACATTGGTCTTGAACTCATAATCCTCCTCCTGCTTGTCACCCGCATGCTGAGACTACAGGCGGCGGACGTTACTTTTCCTGAGACTTCTGCCATTCCTGCCTGCTGCACTGAGCACTTCTCAGTTCACCTAGTTGGACACCTGGGTGCTACGCTGGGCTCTCTTCTCTCCCTAGCAGTTCACAGGAGAAAGATAAACCTTTTCCAATCTCCATCCTGGCCACAGCCAGCTTCTTTTTTCTACTACAGCCACAACCACACTTGCTCCAGCATGGCTGCTCTTGTGGGATGACTGGATGGTGCTGTAACTAGCTATTTTCTAGCAGGTGATTAGTGCAGCTCAGTACCATTTTTTTTTCCCAGACAGGGATTCTCTATGTAGCCCTGGCTGTCCTAGAACTTGCTCTACAGATCACTGGCCTTGAACTCAGAGATCCACCTGCCTCTGCCTCCCGAGTGCTGGGATCAAAGGTGTGCACCACCACACCTGGCTCAGTACAATTCTTTTAAGCATGTGTATCTCCACCTGAAATTCACTAGCAGTTCTCACTGCTTAAAGAGCAACAGCTCAACTCCAGGTCCTCCACAGTATAAAGAGCAACAGCTCAACTCCAGGTCCTCCACAGTATAATGCACCTTTTCTCAAGCTCCCTCTTGCCTCTTTCTTTGTTCTACTTAAGAGAGGGTCTTGTAGCCCAGGGATACCTAGAACTTGTGGCAATCCTCCTGCCTCGGCCTCTCCAGTAACATTATACTTTCCTCAAATTCTATTCATCACTGCTGAGCAGATTTCTAGAGAAACCCAGGATTCTGAGGAACCATTGAAGGCTTTAAAAAACATTTCACTTGAATTCATTCTATTATTTTCCTGCTTTGTTAAACGCCGAACTTCAATCTCAGCTCTAAACTTGTTCTAAATTATTAAAAACTTTTAAAATTCACATCAGCACATCACTGAACACACTGGAAAGCAGTAATCCACTGACGTGCACTTTCAGGTTAACCCTTAAAAAAGGAGACTTTTTTGTAACCCTCAGAATAAAATTTTTTTTGTTCTCTCAAACTGTAGGTTGACAGTTTAGAAACTGTTGTCATTTACTACCTACTTGTCTGTGACGTAAGATGTTCAAAGTCTGAATTTCTTCCTTCCTTCTTTCCTGCATACCAACATAACCTCAGTCTAGGCTGGCCTTGAACTCGAAATCCTGCCTCAGCCTCCCGAGTGCAAGAGCTGAAGGACAAGCATACCATCATGCCTGGCCCTTGCACCCCCTTTTGATAGCCTTTGCAATTACGTGTGTGCGCGTGAGCACGCAAGAGCCCATGTGGGCCAGAGGCTGACCTTGGGCGTCCTCATTTGCTCTCTACCTGCCAACTGGCTAGACTGGCTGGCCAGCAAGTCCCAGGGATCCTCTCAGGCCAGCAGCACAGGTATGCACTTAACAGGGATACCTAGAACTTGTGGTAATCCTCCTGCCTCAGCCTCTCCAGTGCCAATGAGACGTGTTCTCTTCCACCTCTCGGGAACCTGTAATGCTGCTGTCTTGGTTTCTCTTGGGACACTCACTGATGCTGAACTTGGGTTGCTTGTGATGTGTGGAGCTACAGCACAGTGCACAGGGCCTCCTTTACACGGTCCCCTCGTGTGTGCCCAGCATTCAGAAGGGACTCCATGGACACTAGCTGCTAACTGAGAAAGCAAACCCACTTGGAGTCTCTTACCTCGCTCTGCTCCTTCTCTGCCTGGACTTCCTTCAGCTGCCCCAGGAGCTTCTCTTGTTCCTGAGTCAGGGCCTTCACTGAGTCTCTGACCCTGTCAGTACGAGACGACAGTGTGGAGCTGAAACACTCAGACCTCTGACTCGTGCTCTTCTGGATCGTGATCACAAACTGCTTTTTCTTTATTAAAAAAATGTTTATTGTTGTCATTTTTTGGGACATGACTCTGTGTAGCCCTGGCTGCCCTGCAACTCGAATTTGGGGATCCACCTGCCTTTGCCTCCAGAGTGCTGGGATTAAAGGCGTGCACCACCATGCAGGGCTTTTTTCCTCTTTATGTATCACTGTACAGGATGTTCTACCAGGAAACAGGATGGCTCCCTGTTTCCGCTCAATCAAGAGATGAAAATCCAATCTTTCAATGACAATGGGCAGTCACTATTGATCCTAAGCTTGCTGTAGGTCAGAAAGTGGCAGATGCAGAACAGGCCATGGGCAAATGCATGAAGGGATGTGCATGGATCCAATAAACCTTACGTAATAAATACTGACATTTGAGTTTTATACTGTTTTCATTACTACAAAACAGTCTTCTTCTTTTATCTGATTATCAGCCACCAAACCATGTAAGAACAGGTGGCAGGCTGCATGAGGCAGGTGAGGTGTAGTCTGTGGGCTCCCGTCCAGATGTCCCTGAGAACACAGACACCCTGTACTGACCTAGGGCAAAGCGAGAACACTGAGACACAACCTCTTGGATCACTTCACTTACAGCCCTGCTAACCGAACTTTTAAGTTATTATTTAACACTTATTTATTTATTTCTAAATTCACTTATAACAAACACCAACAATTTCTTAACTATTAATCCTATAAATTCCTACAACCCCTTTAACCTATCCACTAAACCTATTGATAATTATAACAACTACTTTCATAACCTTTTAGAATGATACAGTCTCTGGGGCAGGTCCTCAGTCGTCAGGAACATAGTCTTTGTTGTAGATTCTTTAACACACTTAGCAGTCCTTCTTCTGGATCTCTCAGATGCAGGTTCGTCAGGGTAAGTTGGTTATTGCAGTCTCACCTTAAATAAGGCTTCATGCTTTCTTCTCTGTGGGAGACCCCAGCCGTCTGCAGGCCAACTTACTTCTTTTGAATCAGGAACTCAGCTGCTCTGCCTCAGTCCTTAAAGCTAGGCACAGTTTCCCCTAGGCCACTGTTTGGACAGATCAAACCCCTCTAGGCAAAAGCTGAGCCACAGGGTCCAGTCCTGGGCCTTTTGGTGTCTTGCTCAGGCTTTCTTTGCTCACCGGCTTCTTTCTGCTTCAGGGAGAGAGCTGGCCATCAATGGCCAGCCCTTTTTTCAGCAGGACTCTTGGAGCTCTCTAGCATCAGGGGCTTCTTCTCTTCTCGGCTCCACGCACTGTCCTCAAATAGGAGGAACTCTGTTTCAGCTTAATTTGGGCTCCGCCCACTTAGCAGCTGAAAACAATGTCAGGCCAGATACTTTGTTTCTTCAAGTCTTGAGTCTTTCCTGTTTTTCCTGACTTCAAACTTGTTTTTCAGTCTATTGAGTCTTTCCTGTTTTTGCTGACTTCATGCTGATAATGCTCTTCAGGCCCCGAATTAAGAGACAGTATCAGAAACTCCTATATATTTCCTAAATCTAATTTATCTAACTCCTACACAGCCCCAAGAACTTCCCTTCCCTTTACAAAGACTTTTTTTTTTTTTTTTTTTGGTTTTTCGAGACAGGGTTTCTCTGTATAACAGCTCTGGCTGTCCTAGACTCACTTTGTAGACCAGGCTGGCCTCGAACTCACAGAAATCCGCCTACCTCTGCCTCCCAAGTGCTGGGATTAAAGGCGTGCGCCACCAACGCCCGGCTTGCTACAAAGACTTGTTTTTTTTTTTTTTTT
>CAJQZJ010034397.1:1285119-1297385 GCA_907164525.1 Lophiomys imhausi
TAAGGCACATTTTTTTTTTTTTTTTTTTGGTTTTTCGAGACAGGGTTTCTCTGTTTAACAGCTCTGGCTGTCCTGGACTCGCTTTTGTAGACCAGGCTGGCCTCGAACTCACAGAGATCCACCTGCCTCTGCCTCCCAAGTGCTGGGATTAAAGGCGTGCGCCACCACTGCCCGGCTATAAGGCACATTTTTAAGTTTAAATTTTCTAGTATCCATTTTAATAAGAAAGATATGAGGGCTAGAGAAACAGCGCAGCAGTCGGGGGTGTTTGCTGCCCTTGGAGAGGATCAGGGTTCAGTTCCCAGCAGCCACAATCACATCACATGGCTCACAGCCACCCGTAACACCAGCTCCAGGATACTCTATGGCATGCCATTCTGGCCTCTGCACCCACATGTATGTACACATACCTGGGCTGGGAAAGGCAATTGAGGGATGGCAGTAAAGAGTACCATGGCTGGGCTAGCAAGATGGCTCATTAGATAAAGGCACTTGTTGCCAAGCCTGGAAATCCGAGCTCCTTGGAACCTACACAGCAGGAGAGAACCAACTCCCACAAGCTGATCTCTGACCTCATGCACCCACATACATACATATATACACACATACTCAGATATACACATACAAACAAATAAATGTTAAAACAGTAAGTGTTCAAAATCCAATGTGTTATCTTACCTGTGATTATAGTTCAAATCGGATCAGTCACATTCGAAGTGGTCAGCACCTCTGTTACTGACAGGATGGTTCAGAGCCCTGCTGTACCCTAGCTAGAGGCAGATCTCAGCATCCCTTCCTCCCCGTGTTCCTGGGGCTGTTTCCCTCCACCCTGTGGATCTCCTGTAGGACTTAGGGCAGGCAGTGGCACTCTGAGAAGGCTGACTCAGTTCTAGGAACCTCAGTTACACTGGCCTATGACAACTTGCTTTCCTGTCCTATGTGTCTGTGTCTAAGTGAAGGCCAAGTTTCTTGAGAGCAGACCTTTGGTCACTCCCAGGGAAGTGACAGGGGAGGGAACGTGAAGCAAGAAGGGGCCTTTGCAATGCTGTTCTTGGCACTCCTGGCCCAGGAACAACTCTACTATTTTCTTACCTGAAGCACTGTGGCCTTAGGGACAACCAATAGGATGTCAGAGCCTCCATCAGCCTCCTCCAGCATCACCAGCTCGTCCATGGGCCTTGGCTCCCGGAACTGGAATGGAGGGCTCTGCCCACACACCCGACCCTGGCGGTTCACATACCGAAACTGGTAGAGTTGAGCTCCTGGTTTGGGCAGGTAGCTGGCTGTGGGAAGAACAGCCCAAAACCCCTGTATGATCTCTGCCTAGCAAGTCTCTCTTCCTATTAGGAGAGGGAAAGTGTTGCCATGTTACCTACTGTCCACTCCCCTGTGGCTGCTCCTTGGGATACACTTCTTACTCCTTCCTGCCTAGCCACCTTCATTCACACTCATTCCCTCCTCCTCCTCACACTTATTGAATGCCAACATGCACCATGCACTGCACGACCAGTGTTCCCCAGATCATTTTAGATCCCTTATTGTTCCTACAAGCAGGGATCCTATTTTAACTCATCTGCTCAAAGCCAAATAGCTTGTAAAGCAAGGAGCTGGGATTTGGTCTTTCACCCTGCTATGGCCACTCTTTTCTGATGCTACCACACGCTTTTACTTGTCTCAAACTGGGAGTTCTTTTCTTTGGCAAGACAAGTGGGATTAACACCTTCTAAATCCATCCCTCTATAGTATCCTCTAAGTCCCTGGTGCTAACCCTATGACAGCTTGCTGAGTTGGATACAGTCTCACAAAGCCTTTTTTCGGGAGGGGGGAGAGACAGGGTCTGGCATGATGCCCAGGATCCTGGGTTCAATTTATCTTCCAGCCCTAGCCTCCCCAGTAGCTGGGATGACACTTGAGTACCATTAGGCCTGGCAATTGAGAGTTATATGCATTCATATTCCCTTATCCTCTGTGCTTTTTATTTTTTATACCTGTTAGCCCACCACCTTCCCCCCATACCACCACTTCCTTGGCTCCTCTATCCCAGTTTCCTGTTTTTCTTTATACCTTGGAACTGAACACTGGCATGGGTGGGGGAGCTGTCGGCCACACTTTCTGGCACTGAAGACCATACAAATGTGTGATAATCCCGAACACAGGCAGCTTCCACCTGAAAGAGAAAGGTCTGATGATAGACTTATCATCTATGAGTGATAGAAGTGTTGGCAGGACCGAACAAATGGTACCAAGGATGCTGAGAGCCAGGTAAAGTTGGAGGACATTGTACTATCAGGGGAGAGAGAGGCTGAACTTTATACAATGGCCACTGGCATCTGTGTCATCTTCCTCCCTGTCAACTTGAGGCTCTAAAGACCTAGTAACTCCCCATATTCTAGCCAACCTGTGTCCCATAAGCCTGATCCAGAAGAAGGTCTAGGGATACCTTGAAAATGCCAATCCAGTCGCTGGCACTGGGCATGGTGCCTGGAGGCAGAGTGTAGTGACATTCCACCTTGGTATTGGGGATGTAGGTCCGGGCCACATTCAGGAAGCTGACTCCACCCCGGGACGGTGCCCGGCTTAGTGATGACTCTTCCATCCTGCCCTCAAGATGTCTGCTGTGCTATGAAAGAAAGGGTTGATAGACTTAAGTCTTTCCACTCTGCTTCCTTCCCCTGACCCATGTGCAGAGCCACCCATAGTCCCTGTCACACAGACCTGGTTTCCAGCCCCTAGGATTGTGGGGCCTTTTCAAGGTATCACTCTTTTGTTTTGTTTTTTTTGAGACAGGGTTTCTGTGTGTAGCCCTGGCTGCCCTGGACTCACTTTGTAGACCAGGTTGGCCTTGAACTCACAGAGATCCACCTGCCTCTGCCTCCCGAGTGCTGGGATTAAAGGCGTGCACCACCATGCCCAGCTAGGGACCTATCACTCTTAATCCCTGAAGCATAGATCTTGCCTTCCAAATCAGTTTCCCACCCACCCTGTCATGTGGGACCCTCTCTGGCTTACTTGTCTAATTTCTATTCCTCTTCACTACCTCACTGAGCACATCTCAGTACTCATCTCAGTGTCTCCTTTTCACTTTTCAGCATCCTGGGGGATCCCAGATTCTCTTGGCTTCCCCATGCAATCCCCCATACTTCTTGGTTCTGAAGTTCAAAATCCAACTGAAGTGTGGGCCCCTCTCAGTCTGAGCAGGTCTCCCTACATATGCCTAAGCTTGCTGATCCTACTGTACCTAGGTGAGACTCCCAAAACAACTAACCTCTGATAATGACAAGTCTTCAGAGAGAAATATGGTTTGGGGACCAACACCCTAATCCTGGCTCCTGTGCTCTGTGCACTGTCTGTCCTGATCAACTCTAGAAAATCAGAAGCAAGCAAGCTTTGGCTTTCCTCCAAGAATTAGAGAAGGGGAGGACAATAGGGAAGACAGGTTCTGTCCCTCAACTTCTATTCCAGGAAGTCAAAAATTCTGGAGGTGGCAGTTCAAGGGTGGAGTGAAATATCAGGCAGGAAGGTGGGGTGTGGGAAGATGGAATGTGGGGGCCTGGAGCCAGGAAAGCCCCACCCTTAGGCAAGGGACAGGTTGGAAACAGGGTAAGTAAGGGGGCCCTAAGGAGGGGAAATGCACATTCAATGCTGAGAAAAGGCAGAGAGTTCAACACGGAACATTCATTTTTTCACATCTGGCCCTGAGCAGAGCTAGAAACCTAATGGTTTGTTTGGGTGCTAACCCAGCTCTAGTTTCCCCTCCCCTTTCATGTTGGCTCTTCTTAGCCTCAATTCTAAGTGTCTAAATCCTGCCATATGCTTGAGTTAGTGGCAGGGGATACACAGGTTGGATGGAGTTGGAAGTCCGAGGTAGCTAGGGAGAGTGAATTGGAAAACATGGGGTGGGTGAGAACAGATAAAACAACAATCAAGAGTACAGGACAGCTGGGTGGGTAAAGGTGCTTGCCCCCAAACCTGACAACTTCAATTCAACCACCAGCACTCACATGGTGGGAAGAGAAAACTCACTTTCCCAAGATGTCCTCTGACTTCTGCACCCCCCCACACTCACACCACACACACACACACATACACACACACACACACACACACACACACACTGAAATAAAAAATTAAAACACAGTAGTACTAAGAGATAAATAAGAACAAAGTATGAACGTACATATTGGAAAAATCTCATAATGAGACTCATTGCTTGTTAACTTTGGAAACGAAAATAAAGTACACCTCAACCCGGGACTGTGAGATGGCCCTCTTCTCTCCAGCCCACAAATCTGCTTCCTGCGTCAGCTTCAGCCGATGTGTCCAATCAGCTATCACCACTAGTCATACGCCCCTCCCCAAACATCACAAACCCACACCAGGCTGAGACAGCGGGGGAAGAACTTTAAAAGAAATTAGACACTCCGAGGAGATGGAAAGGTGGGCCAGCAATGCCAAAGGGAACAATTTCTTTCCCGAAAAGAGACTGGACTGCGCTATTTCAATGTCTTTTTTTTTTCATCTCTGAAAAATCCCTCATTACATCTACTCCATGTTTTCTTCAAATACAACTCTTCTGAGAGTGAGCGTGAACTGTCTCCAAAGCTCTGAGAGTGAGTGTGAACTGTCTCCAAAGCTCTACGTGTCGAGAACCCCCAAACCCCTCCTTCCCCCACAAAGAAAATCCGAAACAGCTGCAAACATTCTCCATGACAGAAAGTCCCGGGTACCTAAAGTATATGTGGTCAGATACCGATGTTCAAATGCTCTCTGTGAGTGTGTGTGTTCTCTCCACTGTAGGGCTATCAGGGTTTGGGCATTCCACAAGTTGGACGTTTTCCCCTCAGGGATTCAGCGTGGTAAAGGCCTTTGTATCTTTGGGTTTGGGTGACAGAGCGAAGAAGGTCTATCAGGGCAAAGACTTGTCTGGAAAAGATTAAGCAAATATTTCAATCCCTTCAAGCTTCCATAAGCGGACAGAGCTTTACAGAGACAGCCTCGTAAGAAAGTATGGACAACGCGGGGTGCTACTCCTCAAGGCCCCCTTGAAACCAACAACACCCGAAACCTGGGGTTGGCTTCTTCAGTGTGTAAAGTATTAAAACCTAAACGCTCCTGCCTTCCTCCTCTACAGTTCTCTCGGATTAGCCTTTCGCGGGCTCAAAAGCGGGCTGACCACCCACGCGTAAGCCCACCCTCAAGCCAAGTTTCTTACCCCACAGACGGATCAGCTGTTCCCCTCACCTTTCACCAACAACAAAACAGCACTCCGACTACAGGAGGGAGGGGGAGAGTGACGCGAGAGCTTCTGGGGCGTGTGGTTCTTCTGAGGCCTGACTCCGCCCAGGTTTCTGCCTCCAGAACTACACACCCAGGAGGCTGCGCGCGAGGGGCGGGGGCGGTGGTGGACTCCGAGTGGCATCCTGGGAGTTGTAGTTCCCATTCCCGTGGCCGTGGAGGAGGGTGTGGCTACCAAAAGACTTCACAGCCCATGATTCCTCAAGAAAGGGCGGGCTTATCTAGAGGTGGTTGTTGGTTCATAGGTCGCTTATGGGAAGTATGACGGTTCTAACGCGTTCTGCACAGCTGTTTTCAGCCTGCGGAACGCTTCCAGCCCAGCCTTCTTGTTCGCTTTTACAAGATAGATCGTAGTGTTATATCCACTTACAAAAGAAGCAACTTGTTTAAGGGACCCTGCAGTGTCATGGTTATGAAACCTTATAACTCTGCCAGGCCCGTTCCAAGCTATGAGCTGCACCCCGGCTGGTCAACATGTTGGGGTCGGGGAACTCACAGTGGTGGTAGTGGTTATTTAGTTTTAGCTTGCTCTGACCTCAGGGTTGACAGAGCTTGTAAAAGTGTCAAAGCTTACTATTTTGTTCCAGCTTGATATTTCTATGCCAAGGAATCTGATGACGTTCACACACCTGCTCGCGCTCCTCCTAGAGTGTCTTCTGGGTCTAGGAATAGGGTGCATTACCCGAGGTGGTGGCCAGGAGCTGAGAATGAGAAGTATGCGGTTGAAGAGAGAGGTTGGCATACTGCAGGAACTGCAGCAGCTCCCAAACAAGCTACTTAGAGAGGCTTGTTTGCCCAAGCCTTTTAACTGGCTTAAATTAGACTAAAAATACAAATTGTTACTATGTTTTTTATTTGGAATAGGTGAAAGATTCACACTGTTCCCACACCCCAAGTCAGTTAAGGACTTGGATGTTCCTCACCCCTGTGGGCTGCCTCCAACCCTGGAGGAGTTCAAACTTCTTTTTCCAGTCTCTATATTGAAGGATTGAGGTGTAGTGGCACACCACTGTGACCTAACAATGGAAGAGGCAGGGTATCTTGTAGATTTCGATGCCGTTTGTGGGCTACACAGGAGACCCTGTCTCACAAATAAATACTTACATTCTAACGATGACTGTCCTTTTCCTAGGTGCCTGTTTTAATTATCTGGCACCTCTGCCTTTCCCATGTTTTTTGGTAGGTTTTTTTTTTTTTTCCTTTTAAGACTGAATAGGGTATTTGGTGCTGTCCTTGGGTGCCTTTCATTTGAAGATCTCTAAGCATTAAGTCACTGGGCTGCACAAACATTAAGATGACATGTCTGTATCATTAGTCAGGATTTATGAGTTAGGGCAGAAGCTGCTGGATGTGGAGATGGCTCAGTGTCTTGGGGTAAGCTAAGAGAGAAGCCTGTCTAAAGACTCAAGTCTCAAATGTTAATTTTTGTCTTCCATTAGACCGAAAGCCTGTAAGTCTCAGTCTGAGGTAGCACTAAAAATAGCGACTTCCATGTTTGGGGTGCTTACAGTGTGTTTAAACAGCTGTGTGATACAGGCCCTATTATCATCCCCACTTTACATGTGATGAGAGTGAGACACAAGCGGCTGAGTAACTCACGGGCTAATCCAGCAGGTAGACTCAGGGTTCAAGTTTCAGCAGACAGCACACCATATTAATGTGGTTTTAAATTCTGTTGTTGTAAGGAGCAGTGCTGTTAGTCAGGGGATAAATATCCACCGAGCTTTCATGTGCTCAGTGGAGGCACGTGGCAGTGGGAGGCAGCATCACTCAGCAAGGATGTGTCAGCACTATGGTGGGTGGTCCATATTATCTCATTGAGAGAATAAATATGGACACCGAAGGATATATTTGATTTGGTTAATTTGTCAAGATGGGTACCAGGAAGAAAAAGCTTACTCTAGGATGAAGCCAAGATTTAGAAGTGGGTGATGGTCATCAGAGCTTAGAGAGGTCCTCAAAATAACACATTGGTTTCAACTTAACACACACACACACACACACACACACACACACACACACACACATCCACACACCCTAAAACAAAACAAAGATGTATGAGGCACTGGGTTTGATCCTTAGTACTGCATAAAATGGAGCATGGTAGCACACACCCATAATCCACTTGGAAGTAGAGGCAGGGTTATCAAGCATTCAAGGACATCCTTAGTTAGGTACCCAGTCTGGGAGCCGGTTTTAGCTATAGGAGACTCCATCTCAACAAAACAGAACAGAACAGGGCCCGTGAAATAGCTCATCAGACTAAAGCACTTGCCAGACAAGCCCAACCATCTGAGCACAGTCCCCAGAGCCATTTGAAAAAGGTGGATGAGAAAATGTGCAGCTGTATCTCACCATTTCTGTCAAGATGGTCATCAGACATGGAGAATTGCCCTGACCCTCACAGGCCAGCTAGCATAGCAGAGACCTCAAGAGAGATGCTGAAAATTGACTTTTGACCTTCACATGTAATAGTGGCACCTATGCCACCTTAACACACACACACACACACACACACACAGAGAGAGAGAGAGAGAGAGAGAGAGAGAGAGAGACTCACACAAACACAATTAATAAATAAAAACCCAAACAAGGGCTGGAGTGATGGCTCAGAGACTAAGAGCACTGCCTGCTCTTCCAGAGGTCCTGAGTTCAATTCCCAGCAACCACATGGTAGCTCATAACCATCTATAATGAGATTTGGTGCCCTCTTCTGGCCTGCAGGTATACATGCAGACAGAACACTGTATACATATTAAATAAATTTAAAAATAAAAAGCCCAAACAAATAAAAATTCAAATATGGCCTGGAAAATGCCTCAGTGGTTAAGAGCACTTGCTGTTCTTCCAGAGGACCCAGGTTCTATTTCCAGCACTCACATGATCATTACAACTGTCTGCAACTCCAGTTGCAGGGTATTGATGCTCTCTTCTGACCTCTGTAAGCTCCGTCACACATGTGATACATGTACATAAATGCAGGAAAAACAGTCATACACATAAAATAATAATTTTTAAAATAGAAAACAAGGGGGTGGGGATCTTATGCCCTCTCCTGGCTTCCCAGGATGCCAGGCACTCATGTGTTACACAAACATAGTGCAGACAAAATACCTATACACATAAGTAATAAATACAATTTAAAAAAAATTAAAAACAAAAACCAAGAAAAACATTTTGAGGGACATTTTTCATGGCCTTTGCTTCTGGACTTGTTACAAAAGACCTTAAACTCAGTGACCTTTGAAACCATATACTAGCCAGGGCTTGGACTGAGACAGGGGGATCACAAGTTCAGAGCCCGACTGGGCTGCAGAGTGAGTCAAGTCCAGCCTGGGCAACTTAGTGAAACAAACATGGAAAAAGAGTGCTGGAGATGTGGCTCAGTGGTAGAGCACTTGCCTAGCATGTTGTAAAGTTCTAGGTTCTATCCCCAGCATCACAAGAAAAACTCACCTACTGAAGATTATGGAGTCTCAGGACAAAAGGAATCTGGTTACTGTGTTACTATTAATCAGGGCCATGTTTTTGGACTTTACTTGACATCAATTTTCTATTTTCTTACAAGACTAAAGATTTGGGAACTATTTTTTAATTTTAATTTTTTGTAATAGTGAATGTTTTCTTAATTCATCAAAAGATTGAACTCATTTGATTTGGATGTTAGTTACCAATGATATGTTGTTTTTCAAGACAGGATCTCTCTATGTAGCCCTGGCTGTCCTGGAACTCACTACATAGACCAGGCTGGCCTAGAACTGACTGAGGTCTGCCTGTCTCTGCCTTCTGAGTGCTGGGAGTAAAGGTGTGTGCCACCATGCTTGGTTGAGTTTTATAAATTTTTAAAAATATTTTATTTAATGTGAGTCGTGTATACATATGGAAGTCAGAGGACAACTTTCAAGAGTCATCTCTCTCTCAGGAATGGAATTTCTCTCATCAGGCATGGCAGCAAGCACTTTACCCAATAAGTTACTCTAAGCAATCTTGTTGAAAGTGGCCTTATTATTTTTGTTTTATTATACACTCTAATTGGGCTGGAGAGATGGTTCATCGATTAGGAGCACTGACTGTTTTTCCAAAGGACTCAGGTTCAAGTCCCAGCACCATATGGCAGTTCACAGCTGTCTGTAATTGCCAGGTGTGGTGGCGCACGCCTTTAATCCCAGCACTTGGGAGGCAGAGGCAGGTGGATCTCTGTGAGTTCAAGGCCAGTCTGGTCTATAAAGTGAGTCTAGGATAGCCAGGCTACATGGAGAAACCCTGTCTCAAAAAACAAACAAACAAAAACCCCATAAAACACTAATTTTTATTGTACTTAGTACCTCAACCTCTCTTCAAATCCTACGGATATAAAGAAGGTTAAAGGGGAATTGGGACATAGGTCTCTTGAACTACTTCCTGCTGATTAGGGTCGCCAGGTTCTTTGGGGGACAATACCAATCTCAGTAGTCACAATATCCAGAAGTCCAGCCAGCTAGCAAACACAGCAGCAGGAAGCACCAGCAGTAGTGCAGAGCAGCAACCTCTTTCTTCTTCAGAGTGCCTCTACTGCTTGAGGCTCTGGCATTTTATACCCCTCTCTTGAGTCCTCAGGATTCAGCTTTCTCCAGCTGGCTAAGCCATGGCCCTGCTAGTGCCCAAGACACATATAATTTACACCTGGGGACTAACTGAAGCAGCCCCCCACCTGGGATTAAAACAAAAAAAACAGTCTCCTATCATAACTGAGCTTTTTAAGAAACAAAACTCTTACTACACAATCTCACTGAAAAAAAAATTGTTTTTGAAACAGGGCCTCTCTATGTAGTCCTGGCTGTTGTTTTAAAACCTAAAATATCCCAGTCATTTGATTTTATCAATGAAACTCAGGAGCTGGATGCTGGGGTGAAAACTTGCCAGCTCAGAGAGGTAGAGAAGCACCCATCTGATTTTCCTACTCAGCTGAAAAATCCTAGAGGAAAAAACCCAGAGCTAAAAATAAAAAGTTCAGAAGAACCTACAGGAAGAAGCCTTGAAGGAGAAAACACAGAGGAAGAACGCCTTCTCCACGCTGTCTTAAATACCCTCAGCTCAATGTCCCTCCTTTCTGTTTCATCCCTGTCAGCTGGTTTCTTGCTCTGCCTCTTGACCTAGGGTTAACTTTATTTAATTCTGTGTACAGAAAGCTCGTGGATTTAAAGGTATATGCTTAGAGCTGAGCCACACCATAACCATTTGTTTATAATAAACAAAAAGTTCTAGGATTAAAGGCTGAGTCACCCCACAAGTAGAAATGTGATTTTACAGTTTCTTGGGGTTCACAATATGATCAAATAATTCTGCAACACCTGACTCTCCTGGAACTCAATGTGTAGACAGGGCTAGTTTTGAACTCACGGAGATCCACCTGCCTTTTCAGTGGTGGGATTAAAAGTGTGCGCTACCATGCCTAGTACTGATTTTTTTTTGAAGAGAGAGAGAGAGAGAGAGAGAGAGAGAGAGAGAGAGAGAGAGAGACTGTGAAGATAGAAGACTTGGGGCTTTTATATTCTTGGGATGCAGTCTAACTCCCTGACCGAGGGACAGGGAAAAGGTGTTTCTTTCAATATCAGTGGGATCTCTAGAGGTTGTGAGGGGGGCAGTTGGGAAACAAATCATTTTGTCCTGAAGTAGGCTTCTTCCCAGCTCCTACTCTGCTGGGATGGAACCAGGGTACTGTACATTCTAGACAAAGTCCTCTACCACCAAGCTTTATACCCCAATCCCTTTCCTGAAGTCTTAGGTCTCAGTGCCTGTACAGACATGATGTGTTCTGAACGAAGTTGGCTCTGGCCTCTTAGCTGTGAGGAGCCATCATTATCGGAGTGCCTGTTGTGAGAGGCACCATCTTCCAGACCCCATTCCAGGTAAAAGGTGAGTTCCACAAAGAGAAGAAACAGGCTGTGAGTAACATAGGCTGGGTGTGGTAGTGCACATCTGAAATTCCAGCACTCTAGAGGTCGAGACAGAAGGATTGCTGCCAGTTCAAGGCCAGCCTAGACTACAGAGTAAGACTCCTGTCTTTGTCCTCAGCTCCTGGAAGCCTGAGACAGGAGGATTAGTACCAGAGTTGTTAGGATCAGAGCCTGGGCTCTGCCACCTGCGTTCAATCAGACAACTAAAGAGGCAGGAGAAACAGCCGCAGTGAAGGATTTATTCAATGTGGTCACATTGGGAAGAGAAACAAATAGATGATCTAGTGACCCCAAACCCCATCTTGGTGTCCTGACATGAAGTATAAATACAGGGCAAAAGGTAACCATCACTAAATCCTGGTCAAGCTGTGGTCCTGCCCATCATCATTGTCTGGCTCCAGTCTGTCCTAGTGTTATCTGACAATAGGTCAGAACTTACCAAAATCTCTTTCTGGGAGGCAAGCTCCCCCTCTGGCTGGTAACAGGCTTCCTTTTCCAGCAGGAGATTCTGGGGAAATTCCAGTTTATGGGGCGGGGAGGGGCTTGGAGCCATTGTCCCAATAGTCTGAGAGTCAAACTGAGAAGTTGATAATCTCTAAAACTCCTGGACAGTTACTGGATGTTTGAGGCTGGCCTGGGCTACATGGTGAATTCAAAGACAGCCTGAGCTACAGAATGAGATTCTATCTCAGAGAGAGAGAGAGAGAGAGAGAGAGAGAGAGAGAGAGAGAGAGAGAGGAACAAAGAAGCAAGCAAGAAAGGGAAACAGCCTTCTCAGATATTGCAGACGCTGATAATGTTCCCCAGCTGCAGACTCTTGGCGATAAGAGAAGCATTAGGGTCTCACTGAGCTGCCCAGGCATGATCTCCAACTTCTGGGCTCAAGGTAGTCTCCTGCCTCAGCCTTCCTGGTCACTGGGGACAGAAACACAAAGTTTAGTTCAATGTTTGAGTATTCCAGATATACATACACACATACATACACACACATACATACATACATACATACATACATACATACATACATACATACAT
>CAJQZJ010034397.1:1301573-1330517 GCA_907164525.1 Lophiomys imhausi
CTCCTCCTCCTCCTCCTCCTCCTCCTCCTCCTCCTCCTCCTCCTCCTCCTCCTCTTCTTCTTCTTGGCCTTCACATGGGCCTAAGCATACCTCACACAGGTGGGCATTCTCCCAGCAGAGGTGTGGAAGGGCTCTCCACTGTGGGATAGACATGTAAAGCTGTGCCCAGGATGTGAACTATGAGATTGCCGAAAGGGTGGGCATGCGCTTAGCATGGCCCTGGACTGCCCCCACCACAGACCTGCTGTATCTGCTATGTGGGGACCCCAGCCCACCCACCCTGGTTATGGAGAACAACAGCTCTCCCTTCTGATAGCAGCCCATCCTCTGCAGGTAGTGAGGGTTGGTGCTGTGTGGGGTGTGGGTCATACTTTGTTCTTACATCCATGTGTACTGTATGTTCAAATGTGTGAGTCCCTTGAAGAGATGTTGGGTGGGGATGTGGGGGGCAGAAAGCCTGAAAAAGATAGCGAATTTATGAGGCGCTTTTGTCGGGAGACAGTCGTAATGAAGAAAATTCAATTTTCTGCAGCTCGGAGAGTCAATATGTTAAATCTCGGAGAAGCTGTGGAATGACAGCGGAATGGCAAAGTCAATGGGACGTGTGTGGGAGGGAAGCTGCTGCCTGTGTCTGCAGCCGGCTATCCTCCTCTCCATACCCTTGAACTGAAGTTGGGGACAGGATGGTACCATATACCTGAGTTCTTAGAAGTGTCCTGCTTCTGCCCAGCCTGGCTGCTGTCTTCTCATCTTGCTTTTCCTAACGAGAAAAGCTACCTTTTCCCGAGTTCAGTTCTACCCTGGCACCAGCTTACTAGGAAGTCCTTGTTCTGTTTCTCTCCCCACTCCACCCCTGGGTTTTTTGAGACAGGGTTTCTCTGTGTAGCCCTGGCTGTCATGGACTCACTTTGTAGACCAGGCTGGCCTTGAACTCACAAAGATCCACCTGCCTCTGCCTCCTGGGTGCTGGGATTAAAGGCGTGGGCCACCACAGCTAGCAGAGGTCCTTCTTGTAGTCTAATCAGAACTCTGTCTTGATGCAGTTACTAATTTTATAGTGGTTCTTTCTTTTCGGTGAGTGCTGGGATTAAAGGCGTGGGCCACCACAGCTAGCAGAGGTCCTTCTTGTAGTCTAATCAGAACTCTGTCTTGATGCAGTTACTAATTTTATAGTGGCTCTTTCTTTCTTTTCGGTTTTTTTGAGACAGGGTTTCTCTGTGTATCCTTGGCTGTCCTGGACTCACTTTGAAGACCAGATTAACCTTGAACTCACAGAGATCCACCTACTACTGCCTCCCTAGTGCTGGGATTAAAGGCTTGGGCCACTACAATTGCACGCAGCTGTGAACTGCTGTGTGGGTGCTGGGATTTGAACCCGGGTCCTTCAGAAGAACAACCAGTGCTCTTAACCGCTGAGGCATCTCTCCAGCCCCATAGTGGCTGTACTAACCTAGAGTTACTAATGGAAAAAAAATTCTTTCTAACTCTTCATTCTCACTCTCCATCAGCATCTCCTTGGCTGGCCTCCTGTTTCCAAGCAAAATTCAACTTTCTGCACCCAGTTTTCACCCTCTTTCCAGCTTCCTGTTCCAGAAGGCAGCACAGAGAGAATTGGGGTGGGGTGGAGGGTCCTCAGTGAGTCCAGTGGCACCAGGAGCCATGATTAGCCGAGCTGCTGGCCGTGTAATTGGCGTGTGCCCGCGTCCCCGGGGTCTGGTGTGTTAACGGCGGGTCCCTGTGGTGAGTAACGAGATATGGGCCCATGGCTGGTTGCACACTCTAATTAATTAGCGTTCTTCTGGTGTGGAGGAATGAGGAGAAGCTGAGGGAGGCCACGTGGGGGCGTCTCAAAGTGAGTCTAGCTCTTCAGAGACCAGGGGTTCCAGAGGTCCGAGGGAACCAGAGCATCCACACACCAGATTGAGGGGTTGGGTAAGAGTGGACTGGCCGCAAAGAGGCTAGCCATGCGCTGATGATCCATGCTTGTTGGCACAAGTGTGTACCCTCAGCTAAGCCCCAGACTCAAGCCTTTGCTACATATCTTCCTCTGAAACCCAGGAAGATGTGGAGGGCCAGGGCTCCCTGTCTGTCCAACCTCATTCTTGTCTGCTCAAACCTGCCTCATACTTACGAGGTGCAAGAACTTTTATACTCTCTCCTTTCTGGCGCTGCCTGCCCCTTCTACACACATGAACTCTTGGTTCTTGGGGTGACTTCCAGTCTGGAGGCCTCCACTTCTGCCCTGCTGTGGATTGAACCCAGAGTCTTGCGCATGCTGGGAAAGCCTTCTACCATTGGTCTTTAGCCTCAGCCATTAGATTATAGGACATGCTCTCAAGTGCACCAACCATGTCTGGTTAATCTTTTTTGAAACCTGGCTTCTGGGTGGAATACAAAGGAAAACTTCAAGTAGAGAGCAGGGAGAAGGTTGGGAGAGGGCATTCCTCCCCACGATCCCACTCTTACATTATGATTATGATTTATTACAGCAGCAAGAAAAACTAAGGTGAGAAGTGAGAAAGAACTTCTAGCAAGCAAAAGGGCTCTGTTTCATTGCTGAGGCAGAAGTCTATGTCTGCTGCCTCAGGGACTAGTAGGAAGGTCTCCCAGGCACCCCTTCCCCCACCCCTCACGGAGATCTTCCTTTAACACTGCAATCAAGCAAGGTGTGTGGGGCGGACAGAGTGGGGAGGGAAATTAGAGAAAATCCGCAGAATTGTAGATGAGGCTGCAGCAGGCGCTCTGCTTTCCATGTGGCGGCACGAACCCAGGTCCCGCGCCCGGTAATTGCTAAATTACCCGCCATCTGCTTGGCTCTCAGACATAAATTATCTGCGAGGAGAAAAAGCCACAGAGGCGGTGTACTTTCCTCCCGCCCGCCCAAACCGCGAGAGGAGCTGAGGGTGGGCTCAGGCAGCCCAGGCCTCCATCCGGCCGAAGGGGCAACAACCCAAGGGCACCAGGAGGGCACCTCAGGGTGGGGGCGGGCGGGCCTCTCAGTGGGCGGGGCGACCCCTGGGGCGCCCAAGGGGAGGCGGGGCCTGGGTGCTGGGCGGGGCTTATCAAAGGTGGGCCCACAGCGAGTGGCGCGTTTTGGGGGTGGGGGCGCCACTCTTCTCTGCTCAATTCCAGGCCGTGGCCGGGAATGTGTCCCCAGCTGTCGCTAATAGCTGTCCCAGGGGCAGGGCAGGAGAGAGGGAGAGAGAGAGAGAGAGACAGGCGGAGGGCATAAGCAGGACCTAACCCTAACCCTGGTACCTTCGGTTCTGAGGGTGGGACAGAAGTGCGGGGGACATAGAAATGACTAAAAGGCCGCAGGTTGCCGAGGTGGAGCTGGAAGGAAGGGGAGGGGGCCCTCCGGGAGATGGGGCAGGTGCAGGTGGACTGAGGAGCAGGCACAGGAGAGCCACGACGGGCGCTCAGGGGTGGCAGAGTGGGCACCATCGGCCTGGAGGGCCCAGGAGGGTCGGGAGGCAGAGAGCGCACACAATATGGAGCCCAGGCCTGAAGGAAGTTGGGGATCCCAGGGCTGCAGCAGGGAAACAAGGGCGCCTCTGACGGTGCTAGGAAGTTGGCATCTTCAGAACCATCTGCCGCTTTCAGGCTGGGGATCTCTCTGGAGCCCAGGAGTCAGGGTCCCGCCCGAGCTCCAGGCACCTGTAGGGTGTGCCCACGCGGCGGGCGGGCGGGCGGGCGACTCCCGGCTCCACGCGGGACAGAGTGGGGCTTGTGCAGCACGATTGTTTAGTATTCATGGGGCGACGCGATCTCTCCCACATCTGCTTAGCGCAGCAAGTCCTGTCATATAACTGTCTCCCGCACTGTCTGTCCATAAAGAATGTCTCGGAATTGGTGTAATTCAGAGAAATTAATGACGACTTTCTGCGGGACGGCTCCCTGGGGGATGATTAACACTTCATCGTCCATCTGATGCGCGGGCCCCAGCGCTCCATCGCGAACATTTGGGCCGCGGCCAGCAGCATTAAAGGTTATTACGGAAAACGCGACCTGCAAACCGGCGAGAGGCATGATGGACCGGGGCGGGGGCGGGGGGAGTGGGGGAAGGAGGACAGGGGAGCCCATCCAAGCCCGCCAGGTCCGAGATCAAGTTTCCTGAGGTGTGCGCATCTGAAGGGTCTGATGCTGAGGGAGAATGGGTTTCTGTGTTAGACTATAGTGGACCGGAAGGGTATTGGGGAGCTGGTAGGCCCCACCTCACCTCAGAGCTGGGGAAGGGAGGAGAGCCATGGGGGGGGGATGCATTGCTAATGGAGTCGTTCCTTGCCTTTTACTTCTCACAGCATCATTACGTGAGTTTTACTAACTCCATGTAACCGAGAGTTTGTGTCACCTGTTCATGATAGCACAGCTTATGAAGACATCATGGCAGAATTTGAACTCAGAGCCTGAATTCGTGAGCCCTAACCCTTTCCACAACACCATGGGGCAGCTTTACTAAGTGTGTGCCTCAGCTTCCTTCACAGGGGGGTGGTAGCTAAGTGCTCAAAAGTGTTTGGCAGGTGCACGCAGGAATTACCTAAGCAAGCTCCACTTCTGGTATGGACCAGAGACCTGAACACTCTGGTGGCAGGGAACTGGCACAGGGTGCCATTGTAGGCCTGGAAGCATGGCTTCCTACAGCTTCCCTGTGCAGTCTCAGCTTCTAGAGAGGGTTCTGGTCCTCAGTCTGTAGGAAGGGGTACAGGCACACACACAGTGCTGGTGAGCATTAGAGGGCAAGTTTGTGCGTACACAGGTGTGAGTTATGAGTGGGTGTGTCTTGCACGTGTGTGAGAACACGTGTGCCACATGAATGAATATTGACTTCTGAGTAGTCTGCCCATCCCAGCTTTTGGCTCACTTTACTCCGTTTTAGAGAGGCAGGGTCCCCACAATTTCTGTTAGTGACCTTGATATTCTGGGGCACCATACACTTCTTTCAGTGGCTTCACTAGGTGGTTCAAAGCCATCTGTTTGTTCCCTGGAAGCTCTCATAAAGGCCCTGTCTACATTCTCACTGAACTGCACATGGGTGGAGTTTTCCAGGCCACTTGTGTTGAGTTCTCCCTTGATTCTATCCTCTTGTTATCCTGGGATTTTCAATAGACTCAAGCAAGTTATGTGAAATGGGAACTTTTCGATCACTCTCTTTCCATCTCCAGCATGGGGATAGTTTCTTCTGGTTGTGTGTGTGTATATGTTTAGAGTGTAGTGGCTTAATGGTGATAATTATCTTTAAAAAGTACCAGTAATGCTCTGTGTAGTTAAAAAATTACATTTATTATTTACTCTGTGTGTGTGTCTGTGTACAGGTCACTTTTCTGGGAGTTGTTTTTCTCCTTCCACCCGTGGGTTCTGGGATTGAACTCAGGTCATCAGACTTGGCCACAAGTCCCCATGCTGACTGAACCATCTAGTTTGCCCTCTCTATATAATTAAACCTAGATTTTCGTGGGGGTGGGATCAAAGCCTGGTGGATCGCACACCACTCTGGGAGGAGGGGTCCACCCTTGTAGCAGACAAGGGCTGGTGCTCTCACGCAGTGTCATGCATGTCCCTGCTTTCTGGTCTAGGACTCTTGGAGCCCCTATCAGTGAGTCCTGGGGGCCTGGTAACCAACACGGGTACCTTTTGCTTCAACTCTGCATCTTCCTGTCTGAAGGCCTGCATGATATCCTGTAACAGTAATTTTTTTTCGAGACAGGGTGTCTCTGTGTATCTCTAGCTGTGCTGGACTCACTTTGTAGACCAGGCTGGCCTCGAACTCACAGAAATCCACCTGCCTCTGCCTCCCAAGTGCTGGGATTAAAGGCTTGCGCCACCACGCCCAGCTAACAGTAAATTTTTAACTCCACCACAATGTCCTGGCTTCACATCCCCGTAATCAGACATCCCTCTCCTTCCTCCTACTCCTAGACTCACGCAGGTAAACCATCTTCTCGCCTCCTTTTCCTCCAAAAAACCCCTCTGCCCTATATGATATAAGGTGCCATAACTTCCTCCTCTGGGAAGCCCTCCTGGATGCATCCTCTTCCCTCGAGATCCCACCCACCCCCCTTTTTTTTGGTTTTTCAAGACAGGGTTTCTCTGTGTAACAGCCTGGCTGTCCTGGACTCGCTTTGTAGACCAGGCTGGCCTCGAACTCACAGAGATCCGCTTGCCTCTGCCTCCAAAGTGCTGGGATTAAAGGCGTGCGCCGCCACCATCACCCGGCACCAAACCTCCCTTTTATAAGCTGCCTGGCTGCATCTGTCAACCCTCTCTTCCCCAGTTGTGTGCTTACGCACAATGGCCATAGCTGATTTCGTCTTGCAGTGGGTCGCCTCTCCCGGGACCCCTGGCTGTTGGACAGCACTGGAGTGGAACCCATAGTCTCTTTCTTTTCTTGGCTTCCAGAAATGGTGGTGAGAGCCGCGCCCATTGGCCTGGTCTGTCTGGTGCATGGAGGTGGTGGTGAGGCCCTTTCTCCCTCTTGAGTTTGCTTGTGGGTTAGGACTCAGTCCTAGGCCCTGGGGCTCCGGCTCTGCTAGGACCGTGGGCACAGGTCTTTGCTGGTCATCTGGCCCATACGGCATAATGTGGGTGACAGCCTTGCCGGGATTGCTCAGCTTGGATCAGCACCTATGCACCTAGTCCGAGGCTTCATCCCGCTTTCACTCTCCCTTCTTTCTCCCATGCAATGCCACCACCTCACCTCGGGGACTAAACCCCTTTCCTGAGACCCGGGACTGGTCCTGCCTAGGATGGGTGCCTAGAAGCGAATGCAGATCTGAGGAGCCGAGGGCGCCGTGTCCGGAGACCAGTCGATAGATTGGCCGCCACCTTGTGGTCGATAGTTAATACGGCAGGGTTGGGTTAACCGTGCTAAGAGGTGTCTTCTGGAAAGGAAAGGTGTGTGTGTGTGTGCGTGTGCGTGGTGATGTGTGTGTGTATCAACTCCAGAGGGCTTCTTCAGCAAATCCCTAAATTCCTACTTGAGAGGGCAGTGAGAACTGCAGGGAAATCCAAGTAGCAAGGACACTTCTAGAAGAATTGTCCTTGCTAATTGACCTCAAGATACATTTGTGCCGGGCATGGTGGCTCATGCCTTTAATTCCAGCACTTGGGAGCACGAGGCAGGCAGATCACTTTGAGTTCAAGGCCACCCTGGTCTACAAAGTGAGTCCAGGACAGCCAGTACTGTTACACAGAGGAACCCTGTCTCGGAAAACCAAAACAAAAAAACAAAAAACAAAACCAAACAAACAAACAAAAATCAACAACAAAAAAACCCCAAAACCATTTGGCTGCTTGATTTGCACTTCATATTCTGCCCTTTCCTGGGAAGGCACTGAGCTATGTCTCCAGCTCTCTTGTACTTTCTTACACTTTTGAGGCAGTCTCATTAAACAACCTAGGCTGACTATGAAGTCCTTCTTTAGCTCAGGCAGGCTTTGAACTTGTGGCTCTCCTACCTTGGCCTCTAGTACCCGAGATTTCAAGCCTTTACCACAAGCCCCAGCCTTGCACCCAGTTTTCAAAGCTGATGGCACCCTCTCTGTGAGTGCCCCATCTTCTCCAGTCTCCTTATCTCAATGCACTCGGCTTAAAGAGTCTTTTCAGAAATCTTAGTTCCGTAGCCTTTCTCCTCCAACCTAGGCTGTGTCTACCACCAAGTTTCTGATCTGGGAAGTCCCATCTATGGTCTAATTTTAATCCTTTCTTCAGGACAGGAAAGGGAGAAGGCCCCATACAGAGCCACAGGTGGGAAGACAGTGAGTGAGGCTCTGAAGGAGTCCCCAGTTTTCCTCCCTGCATGCTTGGATCACTGGAGATTATGGTCTACTTCCACTGAGGCTTGGAGATTCACAGGAGCTAGGGAAGACAACCCCGAGTTCTGACTGACACATTGATACCCCTTCTGTAGAGTAGGGCCAGGAGGTGCTTGTCCGAGCCCATCTCAGAATACCAGGTCCTGAGGGTCCCACTGTGACTCTTGATTTTTCTCAAACCACCCCTCCTGGACCTAGTCCCCTTCCTGGAGAGCCAAGGTTCCCAGAGTCCTCCTAGCCACTGACTTTGCTTCCCCTGGTACTTCTTGGAAATCCTGCCCAGTTTTGGCTGTGCAGAAGTCCTCTCTATGCGGTGTTGGTGGGGGGGGGGATCTTCCCTTTGTGGTGGAGAAATCCTCCCTTGGAGCTGGGGTCCTCCCCTGCTCCATTTGCTGCTGCTGGCCTTACTGAGCTACTTTAAAAAGCAATGTTCTGTGGGTGGCTCCAGTCCTGTGGAGCTTGACTCCAGGAAGAAGACAATTACCAGCCCCTGCATCTCCCTCTCATCTGGCTGCCTTATAATTTTTTCCGTGGCTGCCTGGTATGCAACATTTATGTTTTTAATAACACCAGAATGGCTTTGACCTTGGGAATTCACAGCAGAATGGGCATCTTGAGCTGCCCCAACGTGACCGTGATCAGTGTGTCTCCTTCTCTTCCAGTATGGAGGCTCTGGAGCCTCCTAGATTCTGGGAAGATGCATGGGGGCTGATGGGGGGCAGTTACAGAATCTGAGAAACTAGAATGGACCCATAGACACACGGGATGGGCAGAATGAGGTTTTCGATAGGTTGTGTCGTCCCCCCCCCCCATAAGGAAAGTCCCAAGTATATGTGTGGTGCTGTGGGCATGTATGGGCAGAAGCCATCAGCCCACAAGTGCCTGTACCTCACTCTCCGCTTCTCTTTAGCTCTTTAATTTCATGAACACTGAAAGCTTGGAAGACTAGCCAGAAGAACTCCCCAGTAGAGCATATGGGGATTGGGAGGGAGCCTTTCCTCTCTCCTGTCAGACAGCAAGAAGAATCTGGGAGAGGACTAGAAAGGGAGGGGTTGGAGAGCATGCAGTCAGGGAGGAGACTGGCAGACAGACAGCCTTCTCAGAAAGACAGTCAGGCCCGTGGAGAAAGACCAAGTACAGCACCCAAACAGGGTTTCCTTGCATCTTCAAAGAGCCCCGGAGACGATGAAAAACTCAATGAAAGAGAGGATTCACGTGCAGATTAGCAAGTAGGAAGGTAGGGCAGAGATAAGTGGTACCCAGGCGGCATTAGCTCTGTGCCCTGCGCCAATAGTCCTGTATGCATGGTTTATGAATGTTAATGGAAGACAGAGATTTTGGTTCTGACTTTTTAAAGTCATCAGCAACTGCTGAGTATGGGTTTACATCTGGAGCAGAGTCTGGCATCATGTGGGAAGACCCCCCTACATCCCTGCTCTAGAATCAAGAAAACCTGGGGTCTATTCCTGCTCCAGTCATGTGCTTGGACACTAGAACTTGCTATTTTTTGAGTTGGGGTGTCATTTGTTGCACCCCGGGGGGAAGAGCCACAGGGTCTTTCCATGTCAGTAGCTCTAGAGCTAGGGAACCAGGGTGGAGGTGGGGTGGGGATGGAAGGTAGGTGATGGCATTTGAAGGTCTGGAGACCCTGAGAAATTGTGCTGGTGGACAGGAGTGCAAAACGGTTTTTTTTCGTATTCAGAAATTCATAGACTCTTGTTCAGTTCTTCAAATCTGGCCCTACACAGCGGCCGTGACCTGGCCTCGTCCCCCCCCCCCCCACACCCACCAAAGGCCTTCAGGGAGCCCTGTTCTCTGCCGCCCTCCGGTGGCCGCTTGGCCCTTCGCAGGGCTCTGCTGAAGATTCTGCTCAACTTCGCAGAGCTGCCTCCCTCGCCCCCTGGTGGAAATTTCATATATTACAAGAAGCGATCTTGGCTTTCTGAGTTTGTTTTCCAGTTTGTTTCCCTAGATTCTGGAGGCATCCATGGCCTTTTTGCAGTTAGAAGTCCCTCCTCAAATATGACCTTCCATATTTTTGCCCACACCTTGGCTTGCACTGTGGCGAAAAGGGGTTGAGGATGAGTGCTGGGGGGGTGATTGCGGGGTGAGGAGCTCATTCCTTTGGGTTTACAAACACACACACACACACACACACACACACACACACACACACACACACACGGCCAGCTTCCTGAGTGGGGATTTTCAAAGATGTCAGGGTCTGGTGACATTTCTGGAGAATATGGGTCTGAAGCATGGAGCCTGTCCCAGCTTCCTCCAAGAAGCACCCGAGCTCAGTCTGTCATTGTCCACAGAGAGATGGATTGGCAGGCACTGGAAGGCAAGAGACAGGGATGATGGAGGGAGATGGCGTCTTTGACAGATGCTGACAGGGCTCCTTATTTGCTAGCTCTGGATCTCTCCCACCCACCACGCTGCCCTTGGTCTCCCCCTCAGACTCAGTGCTCATTACTGACTGGGGAGAGCCCAGTGGATAGGCAGCCCTGGAGGCGCAGTGGCTGGTGATGGGAAGTGCATGGCTCACTGCAGTTTGGAGCTGGGGATTCATAATGACTGGGATGTTTGAAGGGGGAACTGTCCCCAGACTGATCATGGGATGCTGGGAGGTGACGGAACTGAATTCGCTGAACCAGGCACTAGCCCGAGTGCCTACTATGTACAGGGACAATTCACTTATGCCTGGGGGGCGATAAATCAAAGAGGGGCGGCAAAGACCACATTTACTGCTCCTTTTTCTGTATACTTTTTGAGACGGTCTCATGGACACCAGGGTAGCCTCAAAACCGAGGATGCCCTTGAATTTCTGATTCTCTTGCCTCCGTTCCCTGAATGTTGGGGTTACAGGTATAACCCCACTCCTGCTCCCTTCTTGTTTCATCTCTTCTCCAGACATGTTGTTCCACATGGGTCTGTGCGAGGGGTTCAGGGAGCACCCTGGTGATCCTCAGGTGGGGTGCCCAGTCTTGATCCCCAGGCACTTTTCTGTTCTTCACTCCACCCCCCCCTCCCCCATGAGCAAGCACTTTCAGGGGCCTCCCATCTCTCCTCAGGTGGGTATCTGGGTGACGGGAACGGGGGTGGACGGGCTTGGGTACTTCAGAATCCTAGCGTCTCCCATGGGGTGATGGGGACAAGTCATACTGCCATAAAAGGCCCAATAGCGCATGCAGGGAGAGGACGAACATTTGGAATGGTAGAGAAGGCTGGGGAGGAGCGGAGTGCTGCAGTCGGAGCAGGCGCTGCATCCTAATCAGCGCTGCGGAGGCTGCACAGCGGCCGTCAATCATCCACACAAAGGGCCGCCTGCCCCCTTCCCCCTCTCAGGCCTGCGCAGCAGCCTCCCCACTCCATCCCCAGAATGCCTGGGCAGAGGCTGGGGAGGGGAGGCGGGGGAGGACAGACACAAAAAGGAGGAACCCACGATAGATATATACACTCAGTAAATTCAAGCAGAGACCCATAGAGTGGGGCCAACACAAAGCTGGGTGGGTCCTAGCACCCTGAAGACCAGAGAGGGAGAAGCAAAAGGGACAGATGTGGAAAGTGAGAAATGGAGGAGAGAGGGAAGAAATAAGTGGAAGCGGAGACCAACACAAAGTCAGGAGCATTCCCACACCTGAGACAGCAGTGACAGACATGGGCTCAGTTGTCACAGACCTAAAGTCTAAGACCCAGGGACCTCTGAGCAGTATACCAAGAGGCAAAGGCCGGTGGAGAGGGGAAGGGGGTAGGCGAGAGCCGAGCATGGATAATGAGGGGGTGGGAGGCAATGAGGTTGCACAGGGTCGCAGGTGGGAGAAGATCCTAAGCTTGGGGCGAGAACCAGCAGACATCCGTTCCCTCTTAGTTCTGGCGAGTAGCGGGCTCAGAACGATTATGAAGGAGCAGGGAGCAGAGAAGAGAAAAGGACGCCAGCGCAAGACCGAGAAAAGAAACAGCTGACTGGCCCCCCCCCCAGCAGAGAGAGAGGAGTAGTTGGTATCGAAAAAGAGTAACTGACAGAAAACAGAAAACCAGAGATGGGGAGCAGCCAGCCACTTGTGTGGATGAGGAGGCTTCTAAAGGCTGGAGTTTTTAAGGGGACAGATCTGGGGGCTGGCACGAGGCACACCTGTCTCCCCCACAGCGGGTGGACTGGGATGAAACAACCAGCAGTGTGTTCAGGAATCAGTCAAAAAAAATTTTAGGGTGACCTTGTCTTTTTATTTTGTTCAGAGAACCCATCTATTCCTGTGCATGCCACCTCATTCTAAGTAGCACTTTCAGCTGCTGCGGTCGGCCGGTCGCTGGGTCATTCCTGGCAATTCCTCTTTGGGGATTGCCTTTAAAGCCTACAGTGTAGCTCTGAGCAGTCTCGCCAGAGGCAAATTTGTATCCTTTAGGGGTGGATCTAAATTCTGCAAACAGCCAAGCGTTGTTAGGAATCAAGGCTGGAGAATAAGGTGAAGGCCCAGCTGGGGAGTAATATTTCCAGTTAAGTACAAGGTGAATGTGGGAAGACACGGGGGGGGGGGTGCCTCCTCCTCCCAAGTAGTTCTGAAAAGCCATTTTGAAGACCCTTTCAGGATATGACAGGAGACCTTGCAACTGCATCTGGAGATTCCAGTCTTCTAGCTATTAAAAATAGAAAGCACCCGCACCCCAGTGTGGTACCAGAGGGTCAAGAACTGCCCTGCCCTGATCCTCGCCCATCCCTACCAAGGGTGCCTGGAAAAACCCGTCCCTGTTGGTGTAGAGCATACTTGACTGCATGTAACCTGGTGACACCCTACACACATCAAAGTGAAAAGTGTAAATGGCTAGGGTAGATGTGTAAGGAGAGCCAGTTGGGTACTTGTGGGAAAGCTGCCTGGAAGAGGGCAGTTAAGAGTGGGGTGTGGAAGAAGAAACCCATCAGTGCGCGTGGAACAGAGTGAGGATGAGAAGTGCCTCTCTAAGGCACAAAGAACCGGCATGGGTAGACTGGAGGCAGGTTCAGGAGGGAGGCTAGGTGATCACAGTTCGCCAAGAGGAACTGGGGCCTACTGGGCGGCACACTAACATGTGTTAAATGGCACTTGTGCACAATTTTCTGGATAGGTGTGTAGTTTGTGTGTGTAGGGGCATGTATATCCAAGTAGCTTTGTGCCACGTGGCTTTATGCCCCAGGCTCTTGTCTTTCCATCTGTGTGTGACTGGCATTCAGCTGTGTCTGAGCGTGTTTGTTCATTTGTGTATTTCCACGTGGTCGTGTGTGAGCAATATTTCCATTGCTTTCCCGGTGTTTCATGTGGCTACGTGCGGCGAAGAGCAGCATGAGAGGTGAATGCACGAGCTGTGTGTGCGTGAGTGCGCAAGTGCTGGTGTCTGCAGGAGCAGCGCGCCTGGCGTGGAGCCCTGTCTCTCTCTCCCTCCACTGGCTCCATCTGCCCTCTCCGAGGTCGTGACAAGGAGGCAAACAGCAAAACTGGCAAACAGTTACAGCTAGGGAGACCAGAAGTATTGCAAACCCGGGCCCAGACTACCCCTGCTGGGAGAAAATAGCCGGAGGGAGACCGACTAGACAATCGCGCGCACAGATGCTACGTGGACGCGCTTCCCGGGGCAGGTGCGCTCTAGCTCTAGCGCGCACGCCTTGGGTAGCATCAGGGCCTCGGGCACGCCGGGCCCGCTCTGGCTCCTGACCTTCCTTCCCCAGGGTACAGTAGCCCGCTCTCAACGCCTCCAAACTGCTGTCCCGTTTTGGGGAGCCACGGCTGGGGGGGGGCACGCAGCAACTTCGGAGCCAATCGCGGGGTGTCTGCAGGCTCCGGGGGCGGTGGGAGAGAGCGGGCGCGGGGTCGTCTTCGCTCCCCCCAACCCCTTCCGGCCCGCGGCAGTTTCCGAAATCGCCCGGCGGCCGCGAATTCATTAGCGGGGGGCGGATGTAAACGCAGAGCGGTGGAACGTTTTAATTAGGCCTGAACAATAAACAAGCTAAACGAGGCGCACAGGGCTCCCTGGCGGGCCCTCAGCCTCCTCCGCGCCGCGCGGACTCATTACCGCTGCAGCCAATTTCATGCCAGCGCCGGGCGCGCGCGGCCCTGGCCGGGGAGGGCGCGCGGGGGCGGCCGAGATTCTGGGCCCCGGGGCTGCGCGCTGGGCGTTTGCCCGCTCCGCAGGCTGCTGCTCCCCCTACCCTGCCTAGCTCGGTGTCCTTGAGCTGAGTTTCTCCTTCCGCACCCTCCAGCTCTTTTAGGGTCTGCCCTCCTTCCCGCCCCCTCTCGAGCCTGCCTCGAACCCTCACACCCTCCCCTCTCTGCCGCAGTCTCCCCATCTCCCCAGCACCTCTCCTCCCCACGGGTCCCTTTTCACACATTGTCGAGGACCAGTCGGGCTCAGTCAGTGTTTGTGGACCCCGTGGCCCGGTTTGGTCTCACGCTGGGTGTCCGGCCGTGTCTCTGCTCGCTGACGAGTCTGCCAACCTCCCACCTGCCCTCCAACTCCTGCCAGAGTTCCTCCCGAGGCCCTTAGACTCGGTTTAGCTGCAGCCCGAGGCTTTGTCCTAAGACCTTAACAGGGCAGAGTGATTTAGCTCTTCCTTTTTCTTCCCCACCTTTTAGCGAAGCTGCAGGCATGTTTTGCAGGCGCTTAGCCGTGGCCAGGACTCCCTTGGCTGGCTGTTGATGGCCGTAGGTCTTGCCTTGTCCCTCTTACCTGGTCTTGCTCACTTGTAGAGGATGGGAAGTATTTTTAGTGCTTTGTGGGACAGTTGGGATAAATAGCGCAGGGATAATGAAGAAGCGACCTTGGCACACAGTATGCACTCAATCAATGTTAGTCGTCCTCAGTCTCCCTGTTCTTCCTCAGTCTACTCCCTAGCCTGAAATTCTGAGGAGAGGAGTGACAAACTCACAGATTTACAGGCGCCGAGTGAATTTTAGTGGGCAACTGAACACCTGCAGGGAGCTCCGATTGCATTGAATCACAGAACAAAGCACACAGAAAACCCAGAGACTAGTGAGGAGCTGTGGTGGGCGTTTATCCCAGCACTCTGGAGGCAGAGGCTCTCTACCATTTCCAGGCCAGTTTGGTCTACGTAGTTACATACAGGCTAGCCAAAGCTACATAGTGAGACCCTGCCTCAAAACAAAAACAAAAAACAGAACCCCAGATACCATAGGACATGACCCCACTCTAGTCTGCCTAGCCTGAAGCGGTGGGGCTGTGCCCTCTTGCAGGCTGAGTGGCTTGCTGAGACTTTTAAATCTGGGTAGGGACCTATTTCCTAGAACCTCAGATCCTCATGCCTTCTGTGTAGCCCTGAACTGGAGATATTTCTCTCTGGCTGGCTGTCTCCCTGCCATTTAAACATTGCAGGGCAAAGGCGGGGCCCTAAATTCTCTTCCGGATTGTGGCCCTTTGCCCTGTTCCCTTCTCGATCCTAAGGGGGCAGGATCTGAAGCGACAGCTGCCTTTCCGTGGACTCTGAGGGGAGATACAGAGGGGCAGGGTGAGGCTGGTACCCAAGACCAGGTGAGAGGCAGAATCCTGGTGCTTCTGCAGCAAAGGGTTATGAGTTTGCCAGGAACAATTGGATTAAGCATTGTAACTTGGTGCTGGGGAGACAGAATGACCAGGCAGGGAAGAAGGATGGAGCTTGGCAGGAAGCAGAGGGGGCTTCCTCTTCATGGTGCTCATGTAGTGGGGGGGGAGCAGAGGGCGGGCAGAACAATAGAACTTCTGGTAAAGTGTATCTTGTTGGGTAAGCAAAGGCCAGTGGGAAACCCAGAGGCAGAGGTAAGGAAGAAAGATGTAGGGTTGCATGTATGTTGGGAAGCAGTGGGCTAGGGCGGGCATGCCTGAGAGGCCACATTTGCTATGCCAAGGTAGAATGTCTTGGAAGGTGTGTCCTGGTAGGATAGGGTGGCAGTGGTGGTGGGGATATGGGACAGCAACATAAGATGTCCCAGTGTTGAAGCTCCACAGTGACCCTGGGCTGGGTGGGCAACATGCTAGGAGGCCAGGCTGACTTTCCTGGTCCTGATGCAACCTCAGTGCAAGGGTGAAGGAGTCTGGATTTCATGGGTTAGTGAGCCATGGCTGGGTGGAGGCAGCTGTTCAGACTGAAATGTGAGGAGGTGGCCTCTGTGGTCAGCAGAGAGAAAAAAGGAGGGAAACAGAGATGGGAATGGGGAAGGGTCATGGGAAGACCCAAGTTTTTGAGAACTGCTTGACTATCTGCTCTTTCCACGGACTGAATTATACCTTTTATTTTATTTTTCCCAAGTCAGGGTCTCACATACGTACATACTGGTACCAAACTCAATATGTAGTTGAGGATAACCTTGAACTTTTTTTTTCTAGACAAGGTTTCTCTGTGTAGCCCTGGCTGTCCTGGACTCACTTTGTAGACCAGGTTGGCCTTGAACTCACAGAGATCCACCTGTCTCTGCCTCCCTAGTGTTGGGGTTAAAGGTGTGCGCCACCACACCCAGCAATTGCAGACAGCTGCCTTGTGGGTTCTGGGATTTGAACCCGGGTCCTTTGGAAGAACAGTTAGTGCTCTTAACCGCTGAGCCATCTCTCCAGTCCTAACCTTGAACTTTTGATCCTCTTTTGGTCCCTGTCACCACCTTCTGAGTACTGGGATTATAGGTTTTCACCACCGGCGACTGGTTTATGTGGTGCTAGGGATTGAGCTAAGAGCCTCCAGCATACAGGCAAGCGCTCTACCAACTGAGCTGCATCGCCAGCCTAGATTACACATCTAAAGCTAAACATTCTTCGTTTAATAATCTAGCCTGGCCTTCCACTTTCAGAGGGTAAGATACTACTTTCCTATTTCACAGAGGCCTAGAAAGTTAACCAGCTTGAGCAGAGGTCTAGATAGCACATGCTGAAAAGCTCATCAGGACTCAGGTTAGCTCCTGCAGGGGTAGGTGTGGGTTGGTGGGAGGAGACAGTCTCTCCCTATACTGCTGGATTCCAAGCCTGGCTGCTCCTCAAGAGTAGAATGTTCAGGAGTTGGAACCAGAATGGCCAACTTCATTCCTGGCTACTTACCAGCTCTGTGTCCTGAGGCAAATTATTCTGTCTGTCTCTGTTAGTTTCATTATTGGTAGAATGACCGCATTAGAACCCACCTCTGTGGCTTGCTCTTGATAAAATGAGGTATATGCAAAAGAAACTTGTGCAGCTGCCCGGGCTTGGAAATTTGAATGTATCAGGAATTTAAGCTGTCTCTGTGAGCTCTGAGATCTTCATAGCTGGTGTTCCTTAAGTGTGCTGCAGACATGACATCAGCTCTCCTTCTGAGCCCTGCACACCCTGGCCAGCTCCTAAGCCCGCTTGCTGCCCTCTGATCCTGCTTCCTACTTTTCATGTCTAGTTCCACACACTCTCTGCCCTATGTCCCCTAGGCGGATCTATTACAGTCAGTTAAGTTACAGGGTTCACTGTTTTCCCCTCCTCTGGTTCAGTTCCTCGCTTTTCTCACACCCTGAAGAGCTGAGTCCTATCTGCCTTGGGATTCTTTCCATGCCTCCAAGACTGAGTTTGCCAGGTGAGTCCAAAGAATGGTTGCTGAGAAGGGCACAGAAGTTAGAACAAGAGAGGAGGAAAGACATCAAACTTACTATCTAGGAGCTTTTACCCACAGGGTGTGTGATTTAACATTCATGTGTTTCTGGGGTTTGTTTTGTTTTGTTTGTTTGTTTGTTTTTGAGACAGAGTCTTACTCAGTAGCCTGAACTGGAACTCATCATTTAGCAGAGGCTAGTCTTGAACTTGAGCCTTTCTGCCTCCAGAGTGCTCAGATTACTATACTTTATACCTGGCTCTTCACATGACCTGGTTGGGGATGGAATGGGGAGGTGGCACACAAGGACACCCAATTCCTCTTGGAGTTAAGGTGAAAGCGAATTGTTTTTCTAATAGTTTGACAGACTGTATTTTGCGTTATCAATCACATGGTGCCCAGTTGAGAGAAATGTGTGTGTGTGTTGGTGGTGATGGAATATTTATCAACCATAACTCTGAGGAAGGAAATCCTCTGTGAAGTTGACTGTAAATTTCATTTGCTGAAATTAAGCCCGTCTCTTTAGTGGAGGTATTAACTGAAATCTTGGATCTGGCTCAGTGTCTTTTGTGAAAAGTGTGTGTGTGTGTGTGCGCGTGTGCGTGTAGGAGGCGAAGGAAAGGAGGAACTTGGAGAAGAAATGTAATGAGGCCGCTCCTGGCTTTGATTAGAAGTAAGCCCTGAAGGTGAACTAACCTCCAGAGTGCCTGTGGGCTGAGATGGGTGGATGGGTGGGCTTTGCTCTCTGGTTCTCTCTCATGGCTTCTCTCTTCCTTCCACCCTTCCTCCCCTTCCAAGCCTCTGGCTGCACTCTACTGCACCCAGCTACAGGTAACACCAAATCAGCTTTCCCAGGAAGGATGCTCCCATCTACCTACCCAGCCTGGCATCTCACTATCTTTATCCTTCCCCCAAGTCCTCTGGTTCTTTCTCTCCAAATGTAGGATGTTTCCCAGGACCATTTTTTTTGGGGGGGGGAAATAATATGCTTAGCTATTTGAGAAAGGGGTCCTTTTTGTAGGAAGACCCTCCTTGTAAGTATCCCACTAATTACAAACAGAAAGCCTGTCTATGAAGGTGGTGTTCCTTGGTTTGGTGGAGGGATCCAGAAGCTGGGAGGATTTAGAGTGCAATTTCCGGTACCTTTTTCATTTCCTGCTGGGGGTTGTGGAGAGCCATAAGCAAGGTGGGTGGCAATGGCCAGAAGGTCTGGGTAAATGGGGGATGGGCAGGGACTCTTCCCTTCACACAGTAATGCCCACTCACCCTTCTCCCCTGAGTTTTTGGAGAATGGGACACTTGGTACACAGAGCCTGGCACTCTTCACAATGCCCCTCTTCCCTCCCAGAGGTAAGGAAACCCTGTAGATGATCCTGGAGAGAGTATTAGAGTAGAAGATGGGCAGGAAGGAGCCTTAGAACCCAGTTGCATCTCCTAAGGTGTCAGAGGAAGAAACTGAGGCCCGAGACAGGCCCGAAAGGTGCTGTGGCTGGTATTTACTTGCCTCTCAGGATTTGTGGTTTAGTGTCTTTCTTAAGACAGGGTAGCTGTGGGTGTGTGTGTGTCTATTTGGAGGGGGGTGAGATAGGAGGGAGTAAGATAAGGAGCAGGAGCTGTACAAAGATGTCTGGATTGCTAGTGATCCATCTAGGTCTTGAAATATCCATTCTTTGGCAGGTTTTGTGGAAGAGCAGGCAAGCCTCACATAGGCAAGCCTTTTGTGTGTTGATAGGGTAAGGATGAAAGGAGCAGGTAGGCTCTGTGGCCCTTGGACTGTTAGTTCAGTGTTAGCCAGCCACTTTACAAGCAGAGTTGGATGAGGTGGGGGAGGGGGTCACGACGGAGGACAAAGGAGCCAATTATTGAGTGAGTGGATTAATTGATTAATTGTCCAGGAGCTTCCAGTGCTCCCCCAACGATGACATCCCCTCCTCCGACCCCAGTCAGGCACGGCCTCGGTTGGCCTGGATTATTAATTAGGGCTTGAAGTCATTTAACGATGATTTCATTATCGACGTGCTGTCTGTCTCGGCTCAGCCCGGTTGCCAGGGCGACTCTGATCGATTGCCTTCCGGTCTCCTTGGCGTCACCACCTTCTTCATCTCCCAAGTCTGGCTGTTGGCAGGCACCCCTAGCGGCCATTTGTGGTATTGCAGTTTTCCTCGCGGAGGGCTTGACAAGGAACAAACCTGGAACTATTTTACAGAGAAAGGCCCGGTCTTTAAGTCTGTCAACAGGCTGGGCCAGGCAACTATGGACCCTCGGCAGATGTGCTGCATTACATATTTTGCCATAGACCCTGGGGGTCGGGTTCCTCTTTCATGTGGTTTCCTTGATCCTGCCCCCGGTGGCTTTCCACCCATGCCTCTTTGGAGATAGGGATTAAGAAGAAGTAGGACCTCAATTCACAGCAGCCTCTGAATTTGTTCTGGGACCCCCCCCAAATTGGCTGGGAAGAAATTGTTTCTGTTGCTGGGAGACTTCTTGGACGTTGGCTATCATCCGATATTCATCCTCTCGTTTCTTTAACATAGCCAGGAGGGGGAAAGGGAGATAATTTCTTTTATGTTCCCCTGTTGATGTTGATAGTCTTTCCTGGGTGATCTAGCCTTTACAGAGTTCACTTATTTCCTTAGCTTAGAGACAACCCAGAGCATAGGCAGGCTTCACAGGGCTGTATTAAATCTCAGGTCTGCTCTTGCCTGTTTATTTGGTTATTTGAGACAGGGTCTCTTTATGTAGCCCTGGCTGTCCTGGCACTCAGTATGTACAGCAGACTGGCCTTGAAGTCACAGAGATCCACCTGCCCTGACTGGCAAGTGCTGGGATTAAAGATGTGCACCTGGCACTCTTGGTTTTTTACTTACTTTACCAGCCTAGAATCAGTCATTCACACGGGCCTCTGGATCCCCATTCTAGCCTTCCTTTCTCTTTTGGTGGGCTATTTATATATAGTTATAATATAACATATAATAATATATTAACAATAATTAAATATATAAATATATTATTATATATTGATAATATTAAATATAAAAAATATATATTTTTTCCTGAAGAGTTGCTTGAAGGCATTGGTCTCAGAAGTTGCATAAGTGGTTGACTACGAGGAGACAAGCCTGGGCCATCCTGTTTGCACGCTGTTTCTGCAGCCTTCACGGTAAGACACCTCCACAGTCCTTCCCTCTCCATGTTCCTCTCTGTGGTCCCTAGCCAAAGTTGCCCCCAATACTCCCAGAACTTGTTTCCTTGCTTGTTTGCCTCAGTTTCTTTTTCCTTTCTGCCCCACACCCTCTTGTCCTTGCTGTGCCAGCCTCTGTCAGCTGTGAGAAATTTAGAGCTGGGCTCCAGGCCTTGCTTAATTGCAGCATCTGGGGAGAGGGAGGCAGGGTGGGAGGTCCTATCCAGTCACAGGTCTCATCCCCCCAGGTTGGTGCTGGCGGTGAGCCTGGGGCGGCTGTGGCAGCAGCTTCACCCTATCAGCTTTCTGGGCACATCCACCACAAGCAGCACCTGAGAGGGAACAGACTCCGCAGCAAGCCGAGTGAGATTGAAGAGGATCATAAAGAAAATATATATCCCCCTCCCTGGCCTCACTCCCTCCTCCTGCTGCACACTTGCCTCCTTCTCTCTCTTTGTCTCGTTCCCTCCCCCTCTTCACTGCAGCCCTGTTTTCTTTGTTCCTTCTTTGCTTCCCTCACCTTCATCTCTGTCAGGCATGTCTGTCTGTCTCTTTGACTTCACATATTTTAGGCTCTGAGTTTTCTGGGATGATGCTTGTCATGAGCTGCTTCCCATCCAGGTCTCCAAGGCCCTCTGTTATTATCATATTGTCCTGAGTTTCCTTATATGCCTTTCAGCCTCCCTCCTATCTGTCCCCTCTCATGTCCCCATCACAGTCTCATCTCTTAACACTCCCCTCCATCTCTCCTTCTGCTTCTCTTGCCTCTGTGTCTTTCAGTTCTTCCCCTGATGCCAGCTCACACCCCTGCCCTCCTCTCATCTTCCCCTACCCAACCCTGCAGGTTCAGATAATTCATGTGAAATCACCTGGATGGGCTCCAGCTGTCAGGTCCCCCCACCCCGAGTTCTGTACCCCCTTTCTCCCTGAGAGATTTATGGCCTCAGCTCTGCCTCCTCTGCATTCCCCCAGCCCTGGGCCAGTTCTTTTCATTACCTGGTGATTATCTGGGGGCCCTGGCATTTCCCCAGCCTCCCACCCTTACCCAGCAGGCAGCACAGCACAGGGAGAAAGGGGAAGGGATTGCTCTTGGGCCCAGACACAAGGACACAGATACCCTCCCCCTGTGCTGCTCTCCTTCCCCTCCAGCAGTGCACATCTGGGAAAATCCCAGCTTGAGGCAGGGGAAGGCAACCTAGGGTTGTTGGAACAGATATAAATCAAATACCCAGGTGCCCCCCCCCCCATCCTTACAGCCATCTTATGCCTGCCTATTTTCTTTGCCTCTGATAATTTGGGCTCTGCAGTCTGAACAGGGGCTCACCATCATGTCCAGGATGAGGAGTCCTTGGCCCACAGCTAACTGAGAAGCTGAGGGCAGGATCGGTGTGGTTTATTAGACTTGGAGGCGCTGAGCCATGGGGAGATTCTCTTCGCTGTTAGTTCAGTGTTCTGTCTTAGAATTAGTATAGACTCTACCTCCGGGTCCCTCTGTCTCCCTCCTCCCCCTTCACTCCAGTTTCTCCTGCATCTAATTTAGGGTTTAAAGGTCTCCACAGGACTATCATGTAAAGGCAGTGGGGCCTGGAGACCCATGGCTTTCTGATCACTTGTGTGCTGGACCCCTGGTCTCTAAGTCGGCTCCTTTCACGCCTTAGGTCACAGGCTCGCCAGAGTTTGAAGGTAACTTCTGGAAGGAGACAATCCCTTCTACTGTCCCACATTTCAGGATTTGGGACCACATTTTGAGAGTCTCCAGAGTAGAGGAAGCTGTCCAGGCAGGGGCTTCCTTATTTCCTGCTTCATGGATCTCAGTGAGTATTCTGCTAATGGATACTGTGAATGCATGGCTGTCTTGCAAGTCCTTGATGAGGAAACTTAAATCAGTTTCCCTGAATTTTTGTAACTGGGGTGATGGGAATGTGGGTGAAAGTCAAACTAGAGGGAAGATTTGGGGAGCAGTTAAGAGACCAACTAGGTGCTTCTCTCCTTATCTGGAGAGCCCTAGAGTGGAGGTCTTTGTTTTTCTTTGGGACTGGTTGACAAGTTGCCAGAAGCAAAGCTCCACCCCCTCATTTTCTCCTCCAGCCAATCAGGTTTTCCTGGGACTCCTGGTCCAAGCCCTGCTCTCACTGCCTACCCATCTTAGGCTGTGCCACCTTCCTTCCCCAAATGCTCTCTTAAAAAGACACACTTCTGTCTACTAACTCAGCCTAGAGTTTTCCTCTTCAGCTCCTTGTCCGTTATAGAGAGACCATATAATGAGTGATCTCTCGTGGTTCTGAAGTTAGTGCTGTAGCTGTACAGAGAGGAGAACTGACCCGGCTTGCAGGGCTACGAACAGAAGAGGGGGATTCCAAGGCTCCATGGCAGAACTCTGGGTTCGCGACACGGACCAGGGATCTGCAGACCTGGGGAGGGACTTCTGTTTGTTCAGGATACAGTGGTTTGGAGGCTGTGCCCCTTCCTACTAAAAATTAGGAGACTCTTCGGCCTATCTAGTCCTGGGAGAGTAGGAGGGGAGGCCACTCCTTACTCCTCCTCCTCTGGCATCCTTCCCACTCCTTCATGCCCTTATTCTTGGTCTTTCCTCCCCATCTTGGTGCAGATTTTTCGTTTTCATCTTGTCTTTCATGCATGGCCCAGTGTGTGGTGTGACTCTGAGCTAACGCTTTTCCTACTTGGGTCTCCTGCCACCCGTGTCTTTGACCACCCTTTCTTTCTTTCTTTCTTTCTTTCTTTCTTTCTTTCTTTCTTTTTTTTTATGACTACCCTTTCTTACTTCAGAGTCTTACTCTCTGTGTCTTAGGTTGTTTCGGGTGACATTGAACTAATGTGGACCTGGCAAAAGACTGGCTGTGGTCTGACAAGAGGCTTCTCTTCACTAGATCTTGAGAGCTGCTGAAGGAAGTCTGCTTGGTCCTCTTGGTTGGTGAGGAGGCTAGGCCCATCCATTAATGTTTTTGGAAGAAAGTTTACCAAGTTCCACCTGTACATGGCTGCCTGGTCTTTTTTAGAAAGATGGCTAGGAGCACCTTTTGTTTTTGCAGAGGACCTGGGTTTGATTTCCAGCACTCATGGGCACCAGGTGTGTGGGGCGTATACATACATGTGAGCAAAACATTCATACATGTGAAATAAACCCAATAAAATAGAATGCACCAGGAAGGCTTGTCGTAGGTTCTAAGTATGTCTCAAATGAGCCAGTGCCAAATAACCCTTGAAAACTCGTGGCACCAATCTCTCAGTACTGTAAGCTTCACGTATGTAATAGGTGTGCGAACCTATTGATTGGCAAAGGCTTGGAGAAGAGCCTGCATCTCCAAGAGGAAGTTTGCTGTTAGTACAGGATACAGTTGAGACTTTAATTTCCGAGGCCCTTGGAGTCTTAACTTTTTATCCACCTCACACACGTGTTGGATAACATCTCAACACCAGAAGTTCAGAAAAAACAACCACCCTTCAGGCTGGCTCTGTCTCATTCTCAGCGGCTCTTGGCAATGTTTTCTTCATTGCCAGTTAACGCATGGTGTATGTCTCAGAAGATAACTTTTAACCCCCAACTTTAGCAAAATCGTGTAGAAATCCTAATTTCTTTTGAGAAGTACACATTAATAAAAAGAATCTTTGAAGGCTGCCCCCTTCCCCCCTTTTTGTTTTTTGAGACAGGGTTTGTCTGTGTAGCCCTGGCTGTCCTGGAACTCACTCTGTACATCAGGCTGGCCTTGAACTCACAGAGATCTGCCTGCCTCTGCCTCCTGAGTACTGGGATTAAAGGTATGTGCCACAGTGCCTGGGCCAGTCCTTTTCATTATTATTTTTAAACGTGTCTCTCTGTGCGGCTGTGTGTGTATGTGCACGTAATGACCAGAAGAGGGCATCAGATCGGTGGACTGGAGTTACAGGTGGTTGTGAGCCACCTGCTGTGGGTGTTAGGAACTGACACCCTCTGCAGGCACTTTTAACAGTGAAGCCATCTCTCCAGCCCCTCAATTCCATTCTTTCTGTTTAACCTCCAAAGTTGAAATTTTCTTTTATTATAACAGAAATTGCAAAGTAGATCAGGGGTTAGACAGAACTAGAGAATGAAGGTAAGGGTTGTGCCCAGAAAGCACAGTGGTAGATACCCTTCGTTGTAGACTGTGAGGCATGAGCTATGAGAAGGTAATTGGGTCTTGACTGAAGTCATACTGATTATATTTGGATAAGAACTCAGAAATTGGAGGTATGATACGACCTTCACTTGATTCATGTGACCTGGTGTTTTTCAAACCACAAAGCATCTTTCCTGTGAAGATGGTTGAAGATGGTGGGGTGTAGAGAAGCTACACAGGGCTATGAGAGGAGCTAAAGCTAAGTCCAGTGAGAAGAGGGAAAGCGAAAGAAGCCTGCTCTTGACCTGGGGACACCCAGTGACACCCTGTGGTATGACAGGAGACAGCCAGAAAGTTGGCACAAAGTGTGTTGTCATGGGACTGGAGAGGTGGCTCGAGGTTAAGAGCACTGGCTGTTCTTCCCAAGGTCCTGAGTTCAATTCCCAGCAACCACATGGTGGCTCACAGCCATCTACATTGAGATCTGCCCGGGCATATATGTAGAGCAAATACTGTATACATAATAAATAAATAAATAAAATGTTTAAAAAAAAAAGTGTGTTGTCATGGCATTTGGGAGGAGGTTCACGGGAGAGGAGCCTGTAGGCCCTGACCACTTACAACGGCCAGTGTAATGACAGCAGGGCTTGTTGGGTTAATGTCTACATTCTGTGCTTACAGGGAAGTGATGGAGTTGACAGGAGTAAACAGGATTTATTTAGTGAGGCTTGTTGGAATAACATGAGTGTAGCCCAGAAGTCCTTGTTTACAAACACTCTCCTGTGTGAGAGATTTAGATGAGAAGGTGAGGCAGGTGAAGACCCACCTCCCACTGTTTTCCATGGAATTATTTCCTGAGGAGTTCTGGGTTGATAAGAAGCTGGGCTGAGAAATGGGCAGTAGAGAACCATGGGAGGAAAAGAGAAGAAAAGCCATGTCTTGTTGATAACCTTTTTTTTTTTTTTTGAGACAGGGTTTCTCTGTGTAGCTCTGGCCGTCCTGGACTCACTTTGTAGACCAGGCTGGACTTGAACTCACAGAGATCCACCAGTCTCTGCCTCCCCAGTGCTGGGATTAAAGGCGTGCACCATCACGCCTGGCCTGACAACCTTCTTTTTTAGTGCCGTTGTCCCTTACACTCTTTCTGGCTTTCTCCAGCTCTGTCTCTCTGGTCTCTTGAGGCCTAAGGTGGTTTTTCCTCATAGACCACTTGTTTTTTAGAGACCTCAGAAGCAGAATGCCAGTCTTTTTTGATTTGTTAAGTTGGCTATGTTTTTGTTTATTTACAATAAAAATGCCGAGAATTTCCAGAATTAGAGCTGGGCCTGGTGTTGCAGGACTATAATCTCAGCCATTCAGGAGACTGAATCAAGAGGATCATAAATTCAAAACTAGCTTGAGAGACACAGTGAGTTCAAGGCCAGCCTGGGCAACTTAATGAGATACTCACCTGGGAGATACCTCAGTGGTAGAGTGCTGTCCTGGTACAGGGCCCAGTCTCAAGTACTGATCTTTTCCTTCCAAAATTGGATTCTGGGTGTAACTAAGTCTTTTTTGTTTTTTTATACTTTATTTTATCTTTATTAGATAAGTTTACATGATACAGGCTGATGAGTCCAGCAATGACTGTCTTCACACAGGAGAGAATAAGAATACAGTAGCTATGAGACTGGCCTACCTCCGCAGTCCCAGTGTTGTACTGAAGCCTTGGATGATTACAGAAGAGTCTATCCTCTTTAGTCCATAGTAACTGAATCTCTTAATGTGTTAAATCATGAATGAAGGAAGTGTCCTGAAGTTGTCCCCAAGGGTCTCAGAAAATATCAACTTGCTTACAACCATACCAGAATATGCTAGGTAGAATGGAGAACCCATATCCTCTGGTGAAGCTCCAGACATCTGGTGCTCTACCCTCCGTGGAATCCCTGTAGTGTGTGCCCTGATCAGGGGGAGGGAAGCAAACCTGTTTTGGTCTGTCTGTATGGATCTTGGTTTACATACAAATAGACTCTGTCTGGTCTGTATGATTTGGGTGGATATTTGGTGTGATGTGTTTTGATCCACTCTGCTGTGGGTTTCTGTGAGCTCAGAGTCCAGTGCCTGGAGGTATTCCAGTTGAGGACAGACTTCGCTTGGGGATTGCCACAACTTTCCAGTCGGGGACTTGGTTACAGCCAGAACTGTTTACTTGCAGAATTACGATTTCCAGCTTCACTGAAGAGCATGAATCAGCTGCCACCCAGAGGAGTTTTATTTTAGGTAGGGAGAGCAAGCACTCTCTGAAGGAACATTCCAGCAGAATGTAGTAAGAGGCAGCAGGTCAGGAGAGATGCCTGGTAAACAGTCCAGTTTGCGGGGGTCATTCTCCAAGACTCCTGGGAGGAAAGCTTGAATATTTATCTTCTTCAGTATGTGCTGAACTTAGCCACCTAGGGTTTCTTCCCAAACTTTCAGGGAGGCTTTCTGGGTCTCACTTCTCTTTCTCCAGAGACAGGTAACAGTTACTACTGAAACAGGTTTTCTTTCTTCCATATAGTTCAAGACTTAGACTTACTATATTTTAAAGTATAGATCTGCATTAGTATCTGTTTGTTTTCTTGCTTGCTTGCTTTTTGAGGCAGAGTCTCTCTACATAGCTCTGGCTGTCCTGGAACTCACTATATAGACCAGGCTGGCCTGGAACCCCCAGAGATCTGCTTGTCTCTCTGTGCTGGGATTGAAGGCTTGTGCCTCCACTGACTGGCCGTACATCTAAGTGGATCTTTGTGATTGGGAGAGCTGGTTTACGGGTTTAGAACATGCGTAGAGGTAGAGGCTTTTTTTTTTTGTTTAATATGTTTTCTTTTGTTTTAGATGGCCATCAAGGAGGGAAGGAAAGCCTGTGAGGTCTCATTGATTGGGGCAGGGGTGTCACAGCCCCAGTCTTACACTATCATGAAGATAAGCCATTTTGACTTAACTGAGGAAAGTCAGTTAACCTCAGCTGACCTGAGTGAGTGGAATACACACTCTTTAATTGGCCAGCTCAGGGAAATGAAGCCCTTGCTATGAGTCTACTTTTGACTAATGCCTCGACTCCCTTACTGTTCTTTCCAATCGGTGGTTTACATCTCTCCCATTTATTTTGAGGGTAGTGAAATACCCATGAAATGCTTTTATTTGTAAGGACCCACAGGAGAAGATTCTTTGCCTTTCATCTTTATATGATATATTGTAATTTGGTAGTGATGATGGTGGTGTTACCTTTACCTTTTTGGGGGAGAGGGAGGGATATTGATTTGACTTGTTTATTTATTTATTTATTTAGGTTTTTCCACACAGGGTTTCTTTGTGTAACAGCCCTGGCTGTCCTGGAACTCACTCTGTAGACCAGGCTGGCCTCGAACTCACAGACATCTGCCTGCCTCTGCCTCCCCAGTGCTGGGATTAAAGCCGTGCGCCACCACACCTGGCCTTTACAGACAGCTGTGAACTGCCATGTGGGTGCTGGGATTTAAACCAGGGTCCTTTGGAAGAATAGCTACTGCTCTTAACTGCTGAGCCATCTCTCCAGCCCCTGCCTTAATTAAAAAAAAAAAGAATACTTTTTCTTGGTGCTTAAATTTTCTATTTTGGAATTTTGCCTGTTTAATACTCAGTTGAAATACTCAACTGATTTTTTTTCAGTGTTGGAGACTCATGCATTTAAAATATGCTTTTAGTAGTTTGAGTCCAGGTCTTATCACTTAGAAACTTTTGGTGCAATCCAGTTGAAGGAGGCACAGACTGTATGGGAATCACCCAGTTCCTGTCTTTCATTTCAGCCCAAATTAATCCGAATTAATCTGTAAACTTATTTACATGCACTACAGGGAAAACTGTAGCAAATATGGAAAATTCCGCTTATGGGGAGCTTATAAAAGGAGGACAGTTCATGGCTATCTCTCCATCCTTCCAAGAGAAGTGACCAATATTCTAACCAATATTCATTTGATTATAAACTATTCCTTTATGTTTTCATTCTTTTTCTCTCCCCGTCCTTCCATCTCCCTCCCATCTCTTCCTTTCGACTTCCCCACTTCCATCAATCCCAGGGCCTTGTGAAGGAAATACGCGGTATCCCACCCTTTTGCCCACTCCTTTCTATAACATACACATTCACATCATGTGGAACGACACCCAGGCATAATTACTGACTTATCTAACAAATTAAGTAAAGCAGGGCAAAAAATGGAAGTTGTAGGTCTGGGTAAGGAGTGTGTGTGTGTGTGTGTGTGTGTGTGTGTGTGTGTGTGTGTGTGTGTGTGTGTGTGTGTG
>CAJQZJ010034397.1:1330527-1343815 GCA_907164525.1 Lophiomys imhausi
GTGTGTGTGTGTGTGTGTGTGTGTGTGTGTGTGTGTGTGTGTGTGTGAGAGAGAGAGAGAGAGAGAGAGAGAGAGAGAGAGAGAGAGATTTTGCCAGCTTTGAGGAAAGTGTCATTTTCCAGAAGGAGGGTAGAGGGCACTCACACTTCAGCTATCTGCTGCAACACACCAAGCAGCAAGCAAGAGAATGTAACTTAGGGCTGAAGGCTGCTTCTGGGAAGGGCAGCACTCTGAAGGCTGTTTGGGTGAGTCTGAGTGCATTGCGTTGTTTTGAATTATCAGTTTTGGAGGCCAGGATGGTAGACCAGGGGCTGTGGCAAGAGGCTGCCTCTAAACATACTGTATCTATAAACTGTAGGATGCCGGGCGGTGGTGGTGCACGCCTTTAATCCCAGCACTTGGGAGGCAGAGGCAGGCGGATCTTTGCGAGTTCGAGGCCAGCCTGGTCTACAAAGTGAGTCCAGGACAGCCAGGGCTACACAGAGAAACCCTGTCTCGAAAAACCAAAAAAAAAAAAAAAAAAACTGTAGGACGCTGGCTGAAGAAAGGTGCTGCCAAGTCAAGTGGGCTGGACTGAGTGTAGGGACAGGTGAATGATCCCCAAGTATCTGAAATCAATGGCTGTTGTGGAGGTGTCCTTGATTTGTTCTAAATTGTCATACCATGTCTCTGAATACAACCAGGATCCTCACAGGTTGCTTTGTCAATCTCTTAGTCTTTGCGGCGGGGGGTGGGGGGGGGTGGGGTGTGTGTGTGTGTGTGTGTGTGTGTGTGTGTGTGTGGAAAATCTGGGCTTTTCTTCTTTTTGAAATTCAAATGGAAAAAGATGAGTCTTTATTTTCTCCAGGGCTCTTCCTGTTCCAGTCACATGTTCAAAATACCCATGATGCCTTGCCTCAGAGTCCATATTCCTAACTAACAGTCAGAGGCGCCCGAGAGGTCAGTGTCGATTCCTGACATTTGTAGGTGCCTGTGCCTATTTTCGTGAAAGATTAAGGTGTTAAAGCACCTATCAATGCTTTAGGTGTTGTGAACTCGGGGCTGGACGCAAGATTGAGAAGTCTGTGGTTGACATCCTTCTAATTTGGGTCTCTGTCAAGAACAATGGAACCAGGGTGCTTAGCTCCTATAGCTCAGCCATCATTCCCCAGCATCACCATGCAGCCTCAGCTCTGGAATGGGGTGCCTGGGCAGGCTGACATTTACTGGTACTCTTATGGGTTGTGGATAGGGACAATCTGTGTTGCTCTAGTAAACAGCCCCCTCTCCCGTCTGCTCATGATTGGCTGCCAGTTCTGCGGAGCAAATGGCCAAGTGAATTAGGAACCTTAAAGGATGTTTTTTTAAACCATCCTCATTAAACTGGCACCGTCTGCCTTCCTCCTTGCCTTTGTCCCAGTTGGGGCCATTCTCTGTGGCAGATGTTTCTTAACAGTGTGTGCTGGCAGCATCTGGAAGCCTTGGGTGAAGTGTTTGGGTTGTTGCGGAAGTCACAGCCATTTTCCTGCCACCGGGCCATTGTTTTTCCAAAGTGCCTTCCTCTTATTTTTTCTTCCTTCGGCCCACGAAAATCAAGGTTCCATTTCTTACTTTAGTATCATCTAATCTGGATGGGAGACTCTCCTTACGAACGAGATAACGAGTTAAACGATTTGGAATAGACTGATGAAGTCTCAGGAGGGTTGCTTGTATTTGGTGTCTAGACATGTTTTACTGTATTGCCACTAACCTGCAAGCAGAGGGAGATGATGAAGTTGTGGGAAAAGATGTTAGGATTAAGGTCATGTGTGGGGGCTGCTGGAGAAGCCATAGCGAGTCTTTGGAATCTCCTTTCTTGTCCTTGTCAGGAGATCTTTGGGTATTATATTGGTTTAGGATTTAGCAGAACATGGTTTAGATGGAACTTTCTGTCACTGGGCTGCCTAGCTATTTGGAAGGAAAGGAACAAATATTGACGGAGGTTGTTCCTTTAATTGTCCTGTCCTTCAGCTACTACCACCCCTACCTACCTCTTCCTCTTTCACCTCCTTTTCCCCCCCATTTTCTTTGAGACGGGGTCTTTTGTAACCCAGAGTGGCCTGGGACTTACTATGTAGTTGAGGATGATCCTCAGCTCTTGATCTTCCTGCTGGAACCACAGGTGCACACTGCTCTGCCCTGTGTGGAGCTTCCTTATTTTCTGTGGAGGCAGAATGCTGAAGCAGAAAGGATATAGGTTGCAGAGTCACAAAGCACCAGTTTCAAAATCCAGCTATTGGTTTTTCTGAGGAAATGATTTCACCCCTCTTGTTCCACCAAATGGAATAAGAATAACAATAACTTACTGAGTCATTGCTATGAACTGGATATGGTTTGTGTATGCTTTTGGTTTATGTATTGAAATTTACTGATTTGTTTTTTTGTGTTTTTGAAACAGGGTCTCATGTAGCTCAGGCTGGCCTTAAATTTGATATGCAGCCAAGGCTGGCCTTGAACTCCTAATCCTCCTGCTTCTACCTTTTAAGTTTTGGGATTACAGATGTACCTACCACACTTGGTTCATGTACTGAAATTTAATCTCCACCCTGAGTTGTTGAGAAATAACTGAGAAGGTGGAAAACAGGACTGGAGAGAGTGCAGCAGGTAAGAGTGCTTTCGCACAAGCACAAGGCCCTAAGTTTAAATCCCCAGCTTTATGTAAAAGTTCAGATGCAATGCAGGCCCAGAACTGTAGGGGGAAGAGACAGGAACTACACTGGGGCTTGCTGTCTGCCAGCCTGCCTGTGTGCACACCCATATGTACATGTACACCTCATACACACATACACGTAAAAGAAAAAGAAAGCAGAAGCTTGGAAAACAGGCATGATGGCACACAACTTCAATCCCAGTACTTGGGAGTCTGAGACAGGAGGATCATGAATTTGAGGCCAACCTATGAAATATAGAAAGAATGTTCTGAACACTATGGGAAGAAGAAAAAAAGATGTGAACTTAGGTGTTCAGAAATGGGGCCCCTGGAAGGTGACTGGAAAAGGCTGTCATGGTAGATACTCATGCTTGAATGATGAGCTTTCTGAGAGGGGGAGAGAGGAGGAGGGGGAGGAGATGCAAACACATTTCCTGGGTCTTGTCATGTGATGTCCCCCACCACACTGGGACTCTGCCAACAAGAGGGCCATCAGGAGAGCCAGCAGTGCTCATACTTTGAGAACTGAGAGCTGACTACACCTCCTTCTTTATAAATACCCACCTTGGCCATCTCCTCATGGCCAACAGACTAACTCAGCTGTTAGGGTTGGTTAATAAAATGATATATACACCCTGTTTGCAGTTCAAAAAAAAAATACTGCTCCCTGTTTACCCCTTTCCAAGCATCCTTAATTCTTAAATACATACTTGGCACCTCTGTCTGTAAGATAGTTTTCTCTGCCTTCATCTCTCATACTGCTTTGTGTTCAAGCTCAGGGCCCTGATTTATTAATTTGTGTTAGTCTTACAAAATGACAATAACAGCATGTACTTTTTAATAACCATATTAGCATGAGCCAAGGTTGTGGTTTCTTTCCAGGCATTTTTACCTGCTGACAATTGGGGTTGTAAATCAAAGACGAAGGAGTTTCTCAGCCCACCCACTCCACTAATCTAAAGTTCCTAATTTGGAACTTGATCATTCTGGGTGGATTTCACTCTCTACCCCATAAAGGCAAACTTGTTTGTAGTGGTCATTTTCCAGAGGAAAGTACTCTATCGCTTTTCCTACTGGAGTACCCTTGTTTTCAATAATTTAGTTAAAAAAAAACAACCCTACAGAAAAATAACTGGAATAGTATTTATGATAACACCCATGTGTCTTTCAACTGGGTTGACCAGTTAGTATTCAGACACATTTGTGTGCCCTCTCTGTCTCTCCCTCCCTCCCTCCCTCTCTCTCTCTCTCTCTCTCTGTGTGTGTGTGTGTGTGTGTGTGTGTGTGTGTGTGTGTGTGCACCTTACTGTCTGTGTTGATAGATTTTTTTTTTTTAACAGTGAGATGTTTCTCCTCAATGCAGACCCAATCCAAGGTTGCACACTGCGTCTCTTCATCCACCTTCAGTCTAGACTGGCTGGTTAGCCCACTGTTCACAACACACACAGCTTTGAAGAACACAGGCTGGTTGTTTCACAGAAAGCTAGTTGGAGTTTGACTGATTTTTTTTATACCATTAAATTCAAGTTATACATTTTGGGATATTCATAAGAACATTTTAAAACACAAAACAGAGGGACTTCTCTCTCTTTCTGGTTTTTTGAGACAGGGTTTCTCTGTGTAACAGAGCCCTGGATGTCTTGGACTGAATTTGTAGACCAGGCTGGCCTTGAACTCACAGAAATCCACCTGCCTCTGACCCTGTTCTTTTGTTTTGCTCTATGAGTGTCTGTAGGCAATTAATATTGATTGAATGAATGGATAAATGAATGACCCAAAATGTTCATTGCATTAATTTTCTACTGGAGAGGGACAGCTTTCTCTTATCCTAGTCCAGTTTTTATTAAAAGTCTTTGGGCTGAAAGTCCTTCAGTGAGACTGCAGTAGAAGGAGTGTGAGGTAAGGGCCTGGGTGACAATCTGGAGGTGGGTGCTGGAGGGTCTCCTTTCACCCTGGGTGGTGGTGAGTGTTGTCATTCTGGGTGGTGGTGGTGTTCACACCTTGTAGAAACAGACAGATGGATAAGGTGATCCTCTGGTGGAAAGAAAAGCAGTTCAGAGGTCCATGGAGTACATGGTCTGTTTTCTTGCTGAGAGAAATTAGTTATTTAGGTTTCTAGGTTTTGTCCGTTCTTCCTTCCACTAGCCCCCATTTGAATCTTAAGAATGCCATAGTGAAAATTGATTTCTGTCCCTCCTCCTTTCCCAGAGGGGACAACTCCATAATTCTTCCCTCTCTTCGCTCCATCCCCCCCGCCACTACACACAAGTGTGTATTTTCTAACGTTTATAAACGGTGGTTGGGCGGCCATTCTCTTCAGATTATTTATTGTTGAGAAAATCTATAACTCCTTGGACTTCTTGTTTTGATGTAGAAGCTTTCATCCCTGTCGCCTGGGGGAAGTGAGGTTATGAGAGGTGCTCTCTGCCTCTCAAAATGTGTTTTCAGGCTTCCCTTTGGGGCCCTTTCTCTCCCCAGCCCTGATCATCCCAGACATTTCTGACAGTCCTTCCTGAAGCATCTGGGACTTGGGACTGAATTCATCTGTTTAATTTTGCAAGGTTTGTGAGTGGTTGACTCACAGTGCTTCAACCCTTTTTCTAAGAGTCTGCCCACCCACATCTGTGTTGTCCTTCAATTTCACCAATTTTGGGGGGACAGGGGCTCCTTGTCTCTGAACCGACTCTTGGTCATCCACAACAATGAGGGGGATAATCCAAAACTAGGGGATGATTCAAAGGTGACTTTTTTTTTTCTTTTTAAGTGATTGTATTGTGCCCAAATACACCTGAATGAAAACTATCCACCAACAAATTCCCCCATGGTGGGCTGGGTGGTGTCTTCACTTTGGTATCCAAAGAGGAGGAAAAGGAGAAGAAACTTCCTCAGCTTACTTCATTCTCAGTGTGTTGTCCCCTGGATATCTGAGAGACCTTCACAGCACTGGGGTTTCAAACCTCTCATTTTCAGTCTGAGGACCAGATATTTACTTCAAAGAGCATGAAAAGCCAACATATGAACCCGTCACTCTATGGAGGTTCTTTTCCTATCCAGAATAAAGGTCTCAGGGCTCACATGACCCCAAGGTCCCACTTGAATGGTTCAGCTTCCAGATTTCTCTGTCTTAATCCCATTCCCGCCCTTCTCATTCTGTGCTAGCCCTGAATGGCTATGTTCTACTTTGTGCTCATAAAAATGTCTATTATTATTATTATTATTTTTTAAAGATTTATTTATTATGTATACAGTGTTCTGTCCGCAGATATATCTGCAGGCCAGAAGAGGGCACCAGATTTCATTATGGATGGTTGTGAGCCACCATGTGGTTGCTGGGAATTGAACTCATGACCTCTGGAAGAGCAGCCAGTGCTCTTAACCGCTGAGCCATCTCTCCAGCCCAAAAATGTCTATTATTAAAACAACAGAAAATATCAAATATCTGTGAGAATGTGGAGAAATAGAAACCCTCGTGTTGTTGGTGAAATGCAATGTGGAGAACAGCATTCCTTAAAAAGTTAAACATAAGGTTGCCATGTGAATCCCCCTTCTGGGCAGAAGAAGGGAAAATAGGATTGGAAAAGATGTGTGTATCCAGTATTCCTAAGAACGCCATTCACAGTAGCCCAAAGGCAGAAGGAATGCTTGTGCCTGACAGTGGATAAGTGGATAAATAAAATGTGGTTTCTCTGTAGAGTGGAATATCCAACCTTTAAAAGGGAGGGAATTCAGACACATGCTACAGTGTGGATTATTCTCAGGGGAAACCCGCTAGTTAGCAGTGAATACTGTATGGTTCTGTTATCTGATGTTTGTGAAGCAGTCGAATCCGCAAAGGCAGGAAAAAAAAAAAATGAGGCCTGAGAAGGAGGGAATCTGAAATTAGTGTTTGGTGGCTACCGAGTTGGATAAGATGAAAACATTCTGCTAGGGCTGCTGGTTGGACAGCAGCGTAATACCCTGCTTGTTTTACAAAAAGTCAAAGTGAAGTGTTAGGAACATTTGCTGTGAGCAGAGCGCACAGAGATGGTCAGGTTCTTTGTCCTTGCTTTCCTTAGGGGACCTTGGTGACTCCCTTAGCCAGCCTGACTGTTGGTGAAATATCACCTTCTCAGTGGCATCTTCTTTGAGCCTCTAATATTAGTAAGTTTTTTGTCTGAGGTCTTTTTGTTTGTTTGTTTTTTGAGACAGGGTTCCACTTTTTTGGAACATTCAGTGTAGACCAGGCTGGCCTCAAACTCACAGAGATCCACCTTTGTGCTGGGATTAAAGATGTGTGTCGCTATGCCTGGCTTGTCTTAGTTCTTGAGACAATCTTCCAATGCAACTCAGGCTGTCCTTGAATTTGTGAGCCTTCTGCCTCAGCTCCTGAGTAATAGACTCAGGTGTGTGGTACCACAACAAACTGGACTACAAATTTTAATTTTAATCTTTGTGTGCGTGTGTGTGTGTGTGTGTGTGTGTGTGTGTGTGTGTGTGTGTGTGCGCACGCATGGTAGGGGGACGACCTGTTGCTAGACTTGGCAGCAAGCACTTTTATCATGCAGTTTTCCCAGCTCTTGGCCCTGGGCTACCCATTTGGAGCTGTACATCTTAGCCACAGCTTACCCTAACTTTGACCTTCTGTTTTCTTGGCCTCACAGACCACAGCCTAACACAGGATAAGATCTCATTTGTTTATGGTTTGCTTCTGTTGCTCGAATTTAAGTCATTGGGGTAGAGGAATCTTTCTGCATGTGTTCTCACTCCTGCATCCCAGTGCTGAGTAGTTGGGGACCAGTGAATATTTATTGAATGAGAAAATGAATGACTGTGACTAGACACAGATTCTAGAAAAGCAAAAGCTGAAAGTTTCCAGTTTTCATTTGTGGCTTCTAGACCCAGGACACACACCTCAGCCAGTTTTCATGATGGTAGTTTTTGTTTGCTTGCTTGCTTGCTTGTTTTCGAGACAGGGTTTCTCCATATAACAGAGCCCTGGCTGTCCTGGACTTATTGTGTAGACCAGGTTGGCCTCAAACTCACAGAGCTACACCCCACCCCCCAACCAACCCCTAGGCCCCAAGTGCTGGGATTAAAGACTCGTGGGCCACCATGCAGGGCCTTCCTTTTTTTTTTTTATGTGCTTTGAATAAAATCTTACTTCAAAGTTCTAGATATAGCACACTTAATTTTGAGAATAATAATTTAAAAAGATTTTATTTTATTGCCAATCACATGTATGTGTATGTGAGTACCAGTGCTTACAGAGGCTGCAGCCATCACATCTGGAGGTAGAGTTACTATGAATTACCTGATGTGCGTGCTGGGAACTGAACTCTGTTCTTCTGCAACAAGCAGTATGCACTCTCAGACTCCTGAGCCGCCTCTCCAGCCCATAATTAATGTTACCACCGAGACACGCTACAACCCAACCTGACTGTAGACTCACTGTGTGCTCCAGGCTGAGCTTGGATATGTGACCTTCCTGCTGCAGCCTCCTCAGTCCTGGGAGTGCCGGTGCTCCCCTCACACCTGTCCAGCCATCATTAGCTCTGAACTCTCCTGTTTCTGACTGTTCTCTTCCATTGTTACCAGGGGGCTCGAACCAGAACATTAGGAACTCTGGAGAAAAGCTCACACATCCAGACACATTTTCTTCTTGTTTTCTTGGGAGACCCTGGTTTGAATGGCTCCAGAGTTTTTGTTTTCTGGAAATCACAAGGAAGGGAAAGGTTATATCATTTGGGTAGAGACAGAAGCCGTCCTCACAAAGGAATGTATCTGGAGAGATGCCGCACTGAGTCCATTTCTCTGAAGCTTTGAGAGCTGTAAACAATGAATAGTCATGCCAGGCTGCTGTCAAGGTCTTACTAAACGTCCAGCAAAGTCATTTGCATTCGGTCTGTGTTTGAAGCTGTTCTGCAGGATACATGAGGTCAGACCTGGGGGAATCAGTGGGACTCACTTCATGGAAAAATGTTTTGGAAAGCCCCAGGACTAAGGCAGTGCTCTTCTTAAAGTCAGAGGGATGAACGGTGACCTCCAGGACCAAGGAGAATGGGTGGGGTTCCACTGGGAAAGCAGGACAGCCTGCAATTTAGTGGGTGGATTGTTGGATTTGACATTAGCTCTTCTTGGCTCCTTAGGATGGAACTTTTGTTTTAGAGTTTGGAAAGAGCTCAGAGACAGGAGAAACACAGGGAGAAGGTGGGAGAGAAGGAGCCAGCGGCATTATGGAATTCACACATGGGTTCTCAGTCATTTCTTGGTGTTGCTTTAAGCACCTCCTCTGCACCAAGCACCTCCTTGGGGAGAGCCTGTTTCCTAATTAATCTGAGATTCACAGGCCCAGGGCTCTCATTAGGAAAAGTCTTCAGGAAGTGATCTTTAAATAGAAGATTGTGCATGTTTCAGTCTCTTGTTTTCACCTGTGTCTGTCCCTTTCTCTAAAAAGAAAATCTTGCTTCTAGGAATCTTAAGATACAGTCATCACTCCATAAATCTGTGTATTTATTTTCTCTCTCTTAAATGTCTCTTTTGGTTGTTTGGCATGTGCTGAACAGTTCCTTGTGGGCAGACAGGGTTGGCAGAGGGAGTTTGGCATTCAGATGCAGGAGATACATGGATCCTAGCCCTGCCCTTTGGAATCTTTTAGACTGAAGGGATTTTAAGGGGCCAGATCAAACCAGGCAGAAAGGGAAACCAGTTCTAGCTGAGCTTGTGGGCTCTAAGTGCCAAAGGGGAGGAGAGGAAGGTTAGAGAATCAGTCTGCAAGGCTAGGAAAGGCTTCTACAAGTGGTGAGAAAGGCTGGGATGTGCTGGAGGAAAATCAAGACTAGACAGAAAGGAGAAAGAAGGGCCTTCCTCTTAGGTCACGGACTCCCCTCCCCACGAGGGTGAGTCAGGACGTGAGGGGCAGAACTGCAGGCTCACAGGGCTGAGTTAGAAGGGGTGTGGGTAGCAGAATTGAGGAGTTCCTATGACAGCTGACCTCTGGACTCCAGACTGTTTACTGTTACACGTTGGGCAGCAGTGCTGCTTTCTGGGGTTTGCTGTCAAATGGTGGCTTTTTCTCCCCTGGTTGTTGTTTGCTCCCTTTGCCTGTGTCATAAAGATGATGTTTAATTCCTGTGTGTTTGGCTCATTAGCTTACTTCTCTGCTCTCACATTTTATGATTCACTTTCACTAGTCTCTAGAGAAGGTGGAGAGGGTCTCAGGACCACCCTACGCTAGAGAGCTGAGGGAGACAGCATTCTGTCTCGACAACAGTTCCTCTGCTGAAGCTTAAGGGCACAGAACCAAGCGTGCCACCAAGCTCAGTTCACACAAGGCCCACTTAAAAAAATACTTTTTCCTCTTTCATTTCTTACCTACATTTCTCATTTCCCCTCCTCAGTGCATACAACTGCTTTAGTGTATTTGGTGAGAACGTATCAAATTTACGCTCTTGTGTATTCAGTTAGCCATGACCACCCATTCAAAAAATCTACAGTGCCTATCATGTGTCAGGCACATTAGCAGGTGCTGAGAACACTGAACTGGCATATACGGTAACACAGATTGTCTCTTTTCTTTCTCTGTTGGTTTTTGAGACAGGGTCTTTGTAGTCCTGGCTGGCCTGGAACTCACTATGTAGATCAGGCTGGACTCAGAATCACAGAGATCCACCTGGAGTTCTGGAAATAAAGGCGTGCACCACTGTACCCACTGGATTGTTGTAAATACAGAATTTGGCTTATCCCCAGAGTGAGAAGGGAAGACTGTGACACAACTCGTTAATGTTTTTCACAGGAGTATATATCTCTTTAAAAACTATACAGGGATAAAACGCTTGTTATGATTGGTGACCGGGGGGCTGGAGAGATGGCCCAGTGGTTAAGAGGGTATACTGTTCTTATAGAGAACCCAAGTCTGGATCCCAGCACCCATGTTAGGTGGTTCACAACTGTCTATAAACCCCAACTCCAGAGGATTCAACCTGCCCCTGGCCTTTGGAAACACTTTTGGGGACACTACACATACACATAGTCACAAATACATAATTACAAATAATAAAAATAACTCTTTTTAAAAAAAGACTGACAATCTGGATTCATATTCGTCAGAAACCTAGCAAGCTGGTGCAATAGAGCATACATCTGTAATCTTACAGAGATGGAAAGTAGAGAATTGCCAGGAGCTGTTGGGCTAGCTAGCCTGGTGTTTGCAGTAGTGGACAGGATAGACACTATCTCAAACAAGGCAGGAGGCGAGGGTCGGTACCCGAGGTTGCCTGTGTGACTGCCATGTTCATGTGGCAAATTTTGCATCTGTAATTCAACTTCTTACTACCCATAGCAGAACTCTGGTGGGCATCCTTGTATGGGTCTCTTCGTGTGCTCAGAAGTTCCCTGGGGTAGGAACAATGCTGGAATGCAGGGAGCACTTACCACATGCTGCTTTGAGATGATGTCCAGCCCCCCACCCCAAGCAATAGAGGTGGTTTATATTTTCTCACTTAGTTTTGGTATTGACCCAACAAGGCAAGTATTGTTTATTTTTTTTTTATTTATTTTATTTATTTATTTTTTTTTGGTTTTTCGAGACAGGGTTTCTCTGTGTAGCCCTGGCTGTCCTGGACTCACTTTGTAGACCAGGCTGGCCTCGAACTCGCAAAGATCCACCTGCCTCTGCCTCCCAAGTGCTGGGATTAAAGGCGTGCGCCACCACCGCCCGGCTACAAGGCAAGTATTGTCAATCCCCTTCCCCGTGGAAAGAAATGAGGCCTCAGTGGGTCCAGGATTTCCAAGGTCTTTACTGCCAGTGTGCTTGAGGGTGTCTAGTTAGAGTCCTTAGAGTTTTGAGGGGTACATATGGGATAAAATTGTTTTCTTTTTCTCACAAAGAACTGCTAATAGGCTCTAGACTTCAATAGTAGGCATTTATAAACATGTATTGATTTTTCCAAGTTGGGGAACTTTGGATCAGTTTTACTATTAACCATTTGGTAGGTTGCTTTATATCTATCTATCTATCTATCTATCTATCTATCTATCTATCTATCTATTTTTGGTTAAATGTATTTGTTTTGGTTGGGTAGTGGTGGTGCACACCTTTAATCCTAGTACTTGGAAGGCAGAGGTGGGTAGATCTCTGTGATTTTGCAGCAAGCTGGGTCTACAGATTGAGTTCCAGGACAGCCAGGAATACATAGAAAAACTTTGTCTCAAAAACCAAAAAAAGAAAAGTAGTGTGTGTGTGTGCGCGTGTGCGCTCGCGCACACATGTGTAGAGGACAAGTTGGAGGAACTGTGGGTCTATCATGTGGGTCCTGGGAATCAAACTCAGGTTGTTGGGCTTGGTAGCAACTGACTTTACCCACTGAGCTAACCGTGTAGGCTATATTAATGTATTTGGTGTGGTAAACTCTGAGCTAAGTGCTTTGTAAGCTAAGTGTGCTTCCCAGCATCCATGTGATGGCTCACAACCATCTGTAACTCCAGTTGCAGGGGATCTTATACTTTCTTCTTCCTTGGGCACCAGGCATGCACAAGGTGCACAGACATACCTGTAGACAGAACACTCACGCACATAGAATAAAAATAAATAAAAAATAAAAAAGAATCTCCAGACGTTGAGGATATAACATTTGAAAATGTGCCTTTATGTATCCTTCCAACCAAGGTGACAGTTTCTGTTTTAGGAGGTATCCCACCTAAATTATACGGCTAAGCATAATGAGTTTTTTAAAAAAAAGGTGGAATTCTTACACTGGGAGTGAGAAGGCTTCTGCAACCCAAGGAGGCCTGATATTTCTAAAACAAGAACCCAGGAAGACAAGCCATTCTTTATCACCTGTGTGCGCCTTATACAGGTCATGAATTATCTGCGGTCAAGGTTTTATCACAGTTGGTTTTCCCTTCACACTTTTCATTTTGATCGCCTTCTACAAGGAATGTAATACCATTTATATATTTACCTGAGTCAGATTTATAAAGGTTGCTTGGTTACAAAGTATGTATCTCAAAGTCAAGTCGATAGGAATTCTGGATCATCTGCGCCTTCAGGTTTTCTCTTCTCTGTCTGCACATTTGTTCAACAAATATTTATTGAGCCCGTAACTCACAGTCCAGTGGAGGAGACAGCCAGCTGAGCTGGAATTCTGCTACTTTATGGCCAAGCAGAGGGTTAGTGACAGGTGCTTTTTGGGTGCATAGGAAGGGCACCCCTCCCAAGGCTCCTTGGGGAAGCAATGTCTAAACTGGGAACTGAGAGGTAAGTCATGGGGCTTGGGAGGGCGTTAGAGGCGGGAAACAGATTCATGGAGGGGGTGTGGCTTGGGTAGGAGATGAAGTTAGAGGGATAAGCACTGGTCAGTTTTGGAAACATTTGGAAGGGCCTTGGCAAGGAGTTTAGGCTTTATCCTGAGGGCAAAAGGAAACTAATGAAGATTCTAAGAGAGAAACCACTTAGGTTTCACCTTAGGAGGACTCAGTGAATTAAGAATCAAGTCTCTAGCTAGGCTCGGTGGCACACACCTTTAATCCCAGCACTTAGGAGGCAGAAGGAGGTGGATCTCTGTGAGTGTGAGGTCAGCTTGGTCTGCACAGTAAGCTTCAGGCCAGCTAGGGCTCAATGGAAGACCCCACCTCAAAAACCCT
>CAJQZJ010034397.1:1343825-1385593 GCA_907164525.1 Lophiomys imhausi
AATGGAAGACCCCACCTCAAAAGCCCTTAAAAGAGACTCCTTGCCTTAATTTTTTCTTCTTTATTAAATTTTACTTTGCTTTATTTTCATGTAAGTATGTGTATGTGTGTGGTTGCTTGCAGAAGCCAGAAGAGGACGTCAGATCTCCTGGAGCTGGAGTTACAGGCAGCTGTGAGTCACCCAATGTGGGCTCTGGGAATCAAACTCTGTTCTTCTGAAAGTGCACTTAACCACCCATCTCTCCAGCTCCTAGTCTTTTATTTTAGTATTTTCCCTTCTGCCTCTTCCTTCTCTTCTTGTTCTTCCTCCTCTTTTTCTTTTCTTTTCTGAGACAGGGCCTCATTATACACCCGAGGTTGACTTCGAACTTGGTATGTAGCCCAGGCTGAAGCCTCACACTTGAGATCCTGTGGCCTCATCCTCTCAAGTGCTGGGATGTCATGTGAGTGCCATGCTTGGCGACCCCTCTTTATCTTCTTTCCTTGTAAGATGATGATGATGATGATGATGATGATGATGATAGTAATAATTAATAGTAATATCAGGATTATTGAATAGATGAAAAGGAGTCTAGAAGGCCAGATCCAATAACCCCATTGGGTTATTTTGGATAATATGCAGTGAAGGCCTACTTTCCTCTCTCTCTCTCTCTCTCCATTCCTCCCTCCCCCACCCTCCCTCTCTCTCTCCCTTTCTCCCTTCCTTTCTTCTGTTTTTTATTCTCCTAGAAAAAGTGCGCGGAGCTTTGCACAGACTAAACACACACTACAAACTGAGCTACAGCCCCATTCTTAAGATATTTTGATTTTGACTTGATCTTTCTATTTTCAAAAACCCATGTTTCATGAAATTCTCTCACATCCAAAACCTGAGTAGAGAGGAATATATATCTTTTCTCTCTCTCTCTCTCTCTCTCTGTTCTCTGCTACTCATTTCCGGGACATTGCTGTGAGCTGCTCATCCTTGCTCCCTGTGAGGAGGGGACCATTTCAATAGCAGCGGGGGAGTTAGGGAAGGAGGAACCACACGCCGAGATCGTTCATTAAGAAGATATATTTGGTATATTCAGACAATGGTTTGAGCGAGTTAAAAATAACTCCTCGTGAAAAATTAATAGGGAGTTATAAGTGAGTGTTTTAATACAAGCTCGGAGAGCAGGGCAGATTTTGCAGGCGGTTGGTGGGTGATGTCACAGGCAGTGCAGGGTGTGTGTAGAGCACCATGAGACTACCAGGAGAGTTGGCACAGAATTTGATCTCAGAGCCATGGGCAGAGAGAGGAGCAATGAGCTGGTTTTCCTTGTGAGTTTCTGCACCCGATGATATTTCTCTCTTCCTTTCCCATCATCCTCTCCTAATAGTGGGCATAAAAACTGTAGTGAATTTTGCCTGGTTCTGTGTGGGGAGGTTTATTGAATGTTGGGATTCATAAAAGCCTTTTTTGGGGTCTTCTTTGTTCTTAGTAATAGGCCTTAGCTGGCTCCTGGATCTGTTTCTCCAGTGTCTCCTGACCCACAGGCCAGCTCTCGTCTTGCAGGTAGTTAGGAAGCCTCTGCTGTCTACCTCCTTCTTTACGGGACCAACTTGGTCCTCCGTGAGTCCAGTGATGCAGTCCTCTGTGAGTCCAATGCCGGGTCGCAGGTTTTTGTTTTGTTTTGTTTTGTTTTTTTGTTTTTGCCATCATCACACCTGAATGAGTATGGGGAACACAGAATGAGAAGAAAAGAGGTCAGCTGCATCTGGGACCAAAGGGTCCTAGGGCTGCATGGGGGCAGGAACCAATATTTGTATTTTAAACCCAGATGATACTTAAGAAATGGTTCTATAATTTCAACGAGGCCCTCTAGGCCGTGAATTAATGTGTCATAACTCACGCCCAAGCACTGCACAAACATCCCGCGTGAGAATTATTGCACAATAAATTCATGCCCTGTTGTGTCTTACCGCTTAATTAGTACATGAAGCTACATGAGTTAGATGTACCCAAATGGGATTATGTCATGTGGTGCGTAGAAAAGCAGAATGTTGGGAGGTATTTGAGCTTTTTCTGGGGGAAGTGTGGTTGGTGATGACGTCCTTGGGCATCAGTGAATGGATGTTTAGGCTGCAACAGGTGACTTTTGTATTTTATATGCAGTTTGAGCTTCGGTTGGCTGGTTGAATAATGGATTCAGTACCTCTTTAGTATGATCACATGTTAGGCAATATTTTAGGAAAAGCACATGTGAGAAGAATGGCGCTGCCCTTGAAGAGCTTACATTCTAATACGGAATACGAGGGAAAGAGTAAAACTGCTGTAAATAATATGCCAACAAAGCATCCTGGGAATTCAGAGCAGGGTAGTCATTTCTGGGCTCAGTGGTGAGAGTGGGTTGTGGACTCAGGGGAGACTGCAGGTAATGACGTTCCACCTAATTGTGTGTCTTAAAGGCTTTATAGAGTGTGCATGGGATGCTGGAGCTGGCTGGTGAAGTCTAGGTAGAGCAAGTAGTACTGGGAACTGCATAGGAAAGTAAACTGTTTGGAGCACCCTGAGCAGACTTGAGCCTTGGGTGCAAAGGGGTGACAAGGGACAGCAACTCAAAGCCAGAGCTTTCTTATGAACACAAAACATTTGACTTTTTACCCACTACCGTCCTGTAGTTCTTATAGTTGGCTCTTTTCCTACACAGTGCCTGTGTTCATGAACGTGAAGATTGCTCTACTGTTTTCTTTGGTTTGTCTCCTTGAGAGCCAGGTGTTCCTGAGTTCTGGTCTTGTCTCTGTTGCCAAACCACTCAGGTCCTTCAGTGGGTTGTGTCTTAGTTTTTAACAGCAGAATGAATGGTTTTCAAAGTCCCACTTAGTTAAAACATCCTGACATTTTTCTCTGTCTCTTCTTTGTATTTTGTTACTTTGCTTTGTTTGCTCCTCCTCCGGCTGATCTGTGGTCTTATGAGGTCTCTGTGCTGTTGGCAGTCTGCTCCTGCAGCCTGCCAGCTCTTCACTGAAACCCACTGTTGGAGTCTTAAGGATATGATAAATAATGCTCCCTTCTAGTTTTGGAACCAACCGATGACTGAGACACAGGAGACAGATGGTTCTACCAGGGCTAGAGCTGCAGCCGCATTGGCTGACAGTCCTGCTTCCTGGAAGACAGACTGATCCCTAGTCACAGGTGATGCTGAACATGACCTGCCTCATCCACATTCTGCTTCTGCTGACTGTCTTCTGTCATGGCCGACTAGGTCAGCACGCTTCTGTCCCTAGAGCCAGGCAACAGCAAAAGCCCCCAGACCAGAAGGAACAGACTGGGCATGCTCAATGCTGTTTGACCAACTCACTAATCTCAGAAGTCAGGGTAAAGAAGAGGGACAGAGAAGCTGGGAGTATTCTGTGCTCAGTGGGTCTTAACCTTTAGCTCCTCAGACCCCCTGGGAAGCTTGTTAAAGTAGCCACTGCTGCAGTCAAAACCCTCGGGAGGGTAGGCAGGACACTCAAGAGTTCAAGGTCATCCTGGCTACATAGTGCCAACACTTCCAAATTCATCAGGCCTGACTGGACCCTGGAATTTGCACTTCTAACGACTGCCCAGCTGACACAGAGGCTGAACACGAAGCCTGTGCCACGTGAAAATGAAGTGAGGAGCAAACAACCCCTTCTGTAATACTTTCAGTCAGCACTACACTGAGATTAAGAGCCATGGCCTTCTGTGTCTTTGTACCCGGCCCCCCACTGTCCATCCCTGGTAAGAAGTGTCTTATTTGCTGCCCTCAGTACCTAGCCAAGTGGTGGGCACCTAAGGGGTTTAAATACCTCGCTGCATTGACTTGCTGGATGGAGTTTTCACAGTACAAGAGTCTCTTTCCTCTATGGCCAGCACTGTCTTGCTCCCCCAAAGTCACCCTTTAGGAAGCTTCCTTGACCAATAGCTGACCCTCTTCATCCTTCTAGTGTCTAGAACCATGCCAGCTCCTGTTCCCAACTTTGCCTTTCTTCAGCCCTGAGTCCTGAGAACTCTCCTGTCTGTCCATCCTGGTGAGATCTTGCCCTGAGCAAGTACTAACTGCAGTCCTCCCTCCTGACCTCCTCCTCGGCCTTGAGGACAGCATTGGCTGGGCTGGACAGATGGCTCAGCAGTTAAGGGCTAGGCCCACAACCAAAAATATAAGAGAACAGTGTTGTTCACTCAACGAACAAGGGATAATACCCCCCCCCCCCCCCGGAGCAAGAGAATGCCAGGAGCAACCTCCTTGGGTCTCACTCTGCATTCCCATGGAATTCTGGGAGGGGCGACAGGTAGTGAGGTCGAGAGAAGGCTCAACCCTTTGTAATTGCCTCCGTGGAATCTCTGAAGACCAGACAGACTCCAGCGTGGGCACAGTGGGCATCTTTCCTGGAGCTGTCAGGGTTTTATGCTTTGGCATAGAAGAGCCAATATTTTTCTTTTGTATTTAAATAACAAAGTTTGTTGTGTGCAAGAACAGATGGGAAGCTACTTTCTAACTCATGGACTTTACGAAATATTCCCAACGAGGGGCAGGTTGCAGTGTTGTAACTCTAGCAGGATTACCCAAATTCCTGCCAGATCCTTTAGATGGGTTTCTGAGAGACTGGTGCTAAAACTTTGTGAGAACATTGACCATTTTTTGGTGGGAGAGAATTCATACCAAGTGAAGACAGCATGCTTGGTCCTGAAGCAAGAAGTGGTAGTAACTACAGAGGGATTGAGACATCCTTTCTTTGGAAGGGGAAGGTGTGAGCAGACACTGAGAAGGGTGTTTGTCAAGAGGTTCTTCCTTAAGGAGGATGCTTGTGGAGCAATTTGGGAAGTAAAAGAGGGATAGGCAGATTGGAAAATATATGGGACAGTAATTCCAGGCTACACAAACCCTCCGAGCCAGGAAGAGTGAGGCTCCTGGGAAGGATGCACTTTTTCACACTTGCTGTGGAATTTATGGGCCAGGTTTGTGTTGTATATTGTGCCATGGAGGGAGATTTCTGAATCAGGAAGGTATGAGGTATGACTCTCATTGCCGTCTAGAGGATAGACAGACAGATGGAGTTGGATGGATGGACTCTTCCTGGGAGACTGTATGGAAGTGGTATAATCATTTAGATCCTCGCTCTTCCAAGTATGATCCATGGGCCATAATTCAGGCTACTGAATTGAAATCTGCATTTCTGACAAGCTCCCCTAGTGACAGGCATGCTCCTGAACCTCCGGGATGGACCAGGCTGGGTCACCAGTGAGATCTCCTGGCCTGAGATGGTAGAAGGGAGGAGCTGAGGCCTTTGGACTTGGGAGCCCAAGAGGAGGGGCCCAGGCTGGGAAAATTGAATTGGGAGGAAGGGAGGAGTGTGGGTACTGGCTCACCTCCCTGTCTCCAGGCCTCCCACACCAGTCGCTATGGTCTGGCGTTTTGCCTACTTTGAGAAAATGCCTGCTGTGCCCACGCTGGAGTCTGCCTGGTCCTCAGGGGCCTCCCTGGGGCAGGCATTGCATAGTTTGGGACTGTGGCCAATTTTGTTCCCCCTGTTTCAAATGGATGGGCTGAAAGGGATTAGGGAGGTCATGTAAGTCATGCCCCCGCCTCAGGGTTGTACTGTCCCTTAATCAAGTGAGTGACAATTTGATGATAGTAATGATACTAATTGAGGCAGCTGTGGGGGTGGAGGGATGGAGGTAGGAGTGTTTAACTATCTGGAATGGGAACTTGAACATTTTCAACTTTCAAAGGCTTTAAGGAGAGACCGGATGACTGTTTGGTTAAGAGCCCAGTGTCAGGGGCCAAATTAATGGTTTTTAAAAGCTCTTGTGATGATTTTTAATGGGACAATGACAAGTGAAATATACAAGGCACAGAATTCCAGAGACCTGGAGGCACAGTTGATGGGGAAAGTGTCACCACATGGGCATTTGAGAACTTTTCTTACGTTTTTGAGAACTTTATATACTTTATTTACAATAAGAATGAATGATAAAGAAAGGTCAATATTAAAGGGAAATGTGTTGAAACTGAACATAAAGAATATTTTTCTAGACTGGAGAGATGGCTCAGTGATGAAGAACACTGGCTGGCCATCCAAAGGACCTGGGTTCAAATCCCAGCACCCACATGGCAGTTCACAGTTGTCTGTAACTGCTAGATGTGGTGGTGCACACCTTTAATCCCAGCACTCGGGAGGCAGAGGCAGGTGGATCTCTGAGTTCAAGGCCAGCCTGGTCTACAAAGTGAGTCCAGGACAGTCAGAGCTACACAGAGAAACTCTGTCTTGAAACACACACACACACACACACACACACAAGAATATTTTTCTGGGTTAATAGGGACAATTAAGGAAAGTGGGAGGGTGAGAACTCTAGCTGGTCAAGCATGTTGTGGGTGTGCCAGTTTGGTCTGGAAGGCCTCAGAAGGGGCCCTGCTCTGAAATGAAAATGCACAAAGTGCACCGTTAAAATCTTCCACTTGGGCTGGAAACACAGCCCAGCGGGTAAAGCACTTGCTGCACAGGTTAGTCACAAAGACCTGAGCTTGGAGTTCAAGGTCACACATCAAAAGCCCAGCATAGGATTGTGCAGCCCTAAGTGCAGTGCTGGGGTAGCAGACGCAGGACGACCCTGGAACTTGTTGGCCAGCCAGTCTAGTCCAGTCAGTGAGCTCTAGATTTCAGTGAGACCCTGTCTCAAAACATAAGATGGAGAAATACTGAAGAAGACACCTGGGGCATTGGCCTCTGGTGTTCACATGTGTGTACACACACAACCAACATGTGCAGATACAAATAACATAACAATATAAAAAAAACAACTTTCTTTGACCCCATGCATGTTAGCTCAGGCAGTCCTAGCATTTGGAGGCTGGAGCAGAAGGATCATAGGCTTGAAGGCCGGTCTGGTCTAGATAGTAACATCCCATCTCTAAACAAAACCAAACCAATCTTTCCTGCCTCGAGGGCTCTCCAGTCAGCTCCTAGATGGATGGTGCTTTAAGGTGGCAGGGCACACAGAAGGGAAGTCACTGCATCACAGCATGGAAACCTTTGCTTAAGATTTCAGAACAGGACCTGCATTTAGGAGACTGAATTGTGTTTTGGGCTCAGATAAGTTCTTGGACTTCCACATCCTTTTGCCCTCCTTCTGTCTGCCCAGTCTCACCAGAGGTTTTTTTGTTTGTTTGTTTTTTTAGGATGCCTAAGAGAAAAGGCTATCTCTTTTCCACATGACTCTGGTGCCCAATACAACAATGGCAGTGATGGCTGTGGGTCACTGGATACTCTGCCTATTCTAAATACTTTACACACTGAGCATGAACTAACACAACTGTTCCGTTCCGTGAGGTGAGTACAGTTACCCTCCTGTGCAGAGGCTGAGACTAACGCTCTGAGTGTGCAGGTAATTTGTACAAGGGAAGAACAGAAGCCATCCAGTGCACTCCATGTGAACAGAGCTCATGCTGCAGGCCTCTGAGCTAAAAACTGCATAGAGGAGCCAGATAGACGATCACCAAAGCGCACTGGCGTGTTAAAAGACTGTGTGCCACGTTCCAAATAGTGAATAATGAAAAAACATTTTTTTTGTTTGTGTTTTTGGAATGTCATCAGAGATACAGTGACACAGGCAAGCTTATACTCAGACATTCCCTCATCCACCTTCACCGTGCCCCACCTTGTAGTCAGTAGCCTCAGAAGGGTCAGGGGTTAGAGATAAGGCCACTCACTGGAACTCATGTATGCATGAATCCAGTATAGCCACATGTGTCTGCATTGGACTGGAAATGTGCACCCACGAGTGGGCTGTGCTCATCTGAGTAGGTCTGTAAACAAGAGTGTGTTTGCTAGATTTTTGTGTGTATTGTGTGTACAAATCCGGAATGAGTTAAACCAGTTATAGGGAACTGGATCCCTTCCACTTGTGGTCTCGGCTGATGTGTTTGTACCAAACCCTGATATTTATTTTTTGTCGCCTCTCAAGGGAACCTCAATGAGTTTTCTTTCTGGGAAGTTTATGACCAAGATGCTGGACTGCTTTGGGGCCCCTATAAATCTGCTATAATCAGAGGAGGTCTGCAGAGAGAGAGAGCCAGCATCTGAGAGGCAGTGCTCGGTTGTCCTTTACTTGCCACCCCTCTGTACATAGTCACCCTGGCCTTCACGTGGCTCGCTCATTCTCCCGAGGCCCTCAGGGAGGTGCCCAGAGAAACCCACTTCATTTCCTCCTCTGTGCCCCATCCAAGTGGGAGGCTGCGTGTGGTAATCCCAGAAAAGGAGAACTTGAAAATATGTTGATTAAGAAATCTAAGACTTGAGACTGAGAAATTGTTCAAACACTGGTTTGTTTCATTTAAAAATTAAGCCTGGACTTCTGCAGAAGCAGGGTGGTAGGAGTGTCAGCATAGTTCCCTAGGAACTTTACAAAAGGGTTGTCTGGGGTTCTCCTGGAAGCAAGGTGTTGAACAACCTAGACATTATCAGAAGACAGATCTAACAGGGACCCTCCCCGCATCTTCCAGGGAAGGTAGTTGGGAGATTTTTTTTTTTTTATGAGGAATTTTTATGACAAACTTTACATTTGACATTTAACAGCATCTTCTGTCCTGGGCACGAGGAAACATAGATATTTATTGACATAGGATGTCAGAAGATCAAGGAAAATTAACTCTGGAGAAGGAAGCGGGGAGGGGCTTATCTCTCTGCTCAGGTATGCAAAATGCCCAACTTAATTTGTGTAGCATTATGCTTTTCTGTGCTCGGTGGTGTTTTTCTCAGTAATGAGATTAAGAAATCATTTCACTGTTAATAAAGAACTCAGTGGGGGGGGGGGACGCGTAGATGGGCTTAATGGCACCCTGCCCTGTCTGAACTCTGCATTTTCCAGAAAGGAGGCCGGATCCAAGGCAGGTAGGGACAGGTGAGACAAGAACCTGTACTTGGGTCTTCCTCCCTGTCTCCTCTCCAAAGCCCCGCACTCGCTTTTGCTGCATTAGCTTGAACCTTACCGTTGTTTGTGTTTCACAAGCTCAGTGTCGAGTGACTAGCTCCAAGTCAAGGTCCTTCTCATTAGCTGTGTCTCCCCTGGAATATCCTCTTTCAGCCTCTCGCACCAGGAACCTCATCATCATCATGGCTGCCTTGGTCGAGCTCAGCCAGAAAAGCCCCCCCCCCCCCTTTTTCCTTTGAGTTTCTGAAGTCCCTGTCTGTGTGAGACTGCCTGTTTGTTTATTTATTTTTGCAGTTCTGGGAATCTGTGTGTGCTGGGCAAGCACTCTGCCCTGAGCTGCAGCCTGGGCCCTTGTTTATTTTTATATTCTCTACATAGTGGTTACACAGAGCTGGAGAATTATTCAGTAAGTTTACTGGGTGGTGTACAGTTAGTTGTAAGGAAAAGCAGGAGTGGAGGGCAGGTAGCGTTGTTGTGACTCTGTTAATAAACCTGGACAGGATTCCAGGAATTTTTAAGATACTGGTAGGTTTATTCCATTATACTTTATTCACCATGGTTTTTCCTTTTATTCAAACATGGAGCTTTTCCTAGTGGGAGATAGAAAATAAACCATGGAACAAACAACCAAATAATTACAAATTGTGACAAATATCTGACCATGATAGATAAATTTTGTGCCAAAGCTGTCTTAAGATAAAGAGATTGGGGAGAAAGAATTTTCTTTCTTTCTGTAATATATTTATTCTACTGTGGTTATGAGTTAATTCCATTTGTAACTTGGATAACAACGTGAAATCAATAGCAGGATAAGAATAACAGCTTCTCCACCAGGGGGCGTTTTGCCAACCCAGCCTTGGTTTGACTCCTTCCTTGGCCCAGCCTCCCATACTGTTTTCTGCTTGGGAAGAGTGGAAGTCAGGGCCCTTCTGTTGCCTCAGGATGGACCTGCCCCCCTTTTTTCAGCCTAGAAGCTAGCAAGCAAACAGGTGGTAAGAGCTTTGATCTTGCTAGAGACTTGGATACAGATCAAGGTAGAGAGGCCTCTGAAATAATGATGCCCCGGATGTGAGAAGCAAGGAGACACAGGTGGATAGAGAGTCAAGTAGCTTTCAGAGACTCTTTTTTTTAAAGATTTATTTATTTATTATGTACACAGTGTTCTGTCTGCAGGTTTATCTTTTTACCTCACTTCTCAGCTCAGTAGGTTCTAGGTTCTGTACTTCTTCAGGGTGAGGGGCAGGGTCTCCAGGCTCTAGAGGGAGAACTGTCTCCTGCATGACTCTAGCTCCCCCCCCCAGACATTCCTAGATCTCTGTTGCAGCTAGAGACACCCAGGATCCTGTGAGAAGCGTTCAATCTGCCATTTCCCTGGCAGCCTCATGTGGCTTTTCATTCTTGGGGCCTGCTGCTGACCACTTCCTGCTTCTGTCCTTTGGGTACAAGCGTTGGCAGGATCAGCTCTTGCCTCTTCCAGAGGACCATACCTGACCTGTTTCCCACTGAGGTAACCCACTTTGGGCTGCAGCTTAGGTTCACGGTTCCTCCTCTTACAGAGGATGTGGACTTGTTAGCCACTGTGAGGGACACTTTGTATCACTGAGTGGGTATGACTTCTGTTAATGCAAGGTTCATTAATTGGAGCCAAAGTCCTCACATCTCTTCATCTGCCTCCCTCTATTGGGGTCAGCCTGTTTCTAAGAGTGGACCTTATCAAGGGAAGAGGCTGCTCCTCTGCTTGAAGGTAAACCCTATCTCTTTACACCATAGTCCAGACATAAAGGAGATACAGAGCCCAGTTTTGAAGAGGTGTTTGTTGCAGGAGATAGAACTGTGATTGCTTCAAGCTGATAGGGGCTTACATATAGGATGGGCATTTGATTACCAGAGATGGACAGGCACCTGAGCTGTAACTATGCAATCTGTGAAGTCAGACAGACAGATTCTTGTCTAAGCTGAGCCACATGCTGTACCTAAAATCAGAAGCAGGCAGGAGTAGCTTCATTCCTTCTGTCTGTGCTAGATCCAGGAGCTGAGACTAGGACCCAAAGCTGGCTTTGAACCTGTGTAAGGAACTTTATGCTGTGGGTACAAGTTATATAAGATATAATAGAAAATAGCGCTGCTGGGGCTGAAGAGATGGGTCAGTGGATAACAGCGCTTGAAGTCAGGTATCAGGTATGGCCATGTGCACACCTGTTTCCAAATACTAATGTTGCTTTGATATCTGTGGATGTAGAGGTGGGAGGGTTGCTGAGCAGCCTAGGGTCAGATTCAGGAAGAGATCCTGTCTCAAGAGAGTAAGGTGGAGAGTGACAAGGCTGTATACCTGATCTCTGCCTTTCACCCCTCTGTAAGCATGCTCACAGCTCTCACACCTTTACGCATGCACAAGGGCGGGCACGCACGCGTGTGCACACTGGATAACAAAAAAATAAAACGTGAAAATAGCATTGCTTGAAAGAGGTAAGCAAAAAACAAAGTAAGAACATAAATGGGCTGGAGAGATGGGTCACTGGTTAAGAGCACTGGCTCTTCTCCCAGAGAACTCAGGTTCAATTCCCAGCACCCACATGGCAGCTCATAACTGTCTGTAACTTCAGTTCCAGGAGACCTGGCACACTCACACAGGCATAAATGCAGGCAAAACATCAATGCACATAAAAATAAATCCTTTAAAAAATATATAAAGAACATTCACAGCATGGGGGTGGTCCAGATGACCAAGAAGTCCAGGTTCAAACGGGGGCAGGCCTAGGCACTCTGAGATGCTCCACACCCTTATTCCTTGGGCACAAGTCAGTTCTGGGTCTATCCCTGTTGTTCCCACTCCATTCCCCCTCCGTTAATGGCTGTGATCCCCTACGATCAGACCGGTGGCCTGAGAGGGAGAGAAAGGCTAAATGGCTGAGGGGTGATGAAAACCTCAGGTGGTGAGAACAGACTTGGGAGTCAGGCTTCATTGAGCAGCAGCCTTAATTGGGAGTGTGTGTGTGTGTGTGTGTGGGGGGGGAATGACAAAGGCTATTTAAACCTTTCTGGAGTGAGTAGAGGCTTTCAGGGTGAGTATACATCATTGGCTGGGGCTAAACCACTCAGAATGCCTTATTTGCATGAAAAGGAATTCCAGGTGCTTGTAGGACATGAGCTTATAAGGAGAGAGGGAGTTTAATGTGGTGCTCCTTCATGACCTCTGCTGGTGTGGGCAAAAGTGGGGAGCATGATGGAGGACATGCAGGCCTGGGCAGGGGAGGGGAGTGATCCTCACTCCTACTGCTCTCTGGATTTCTGGGGTTGGACACAAATTGACCCCACTCCTGTTCCAGACCAGCTCCTCCTGGTTCCATGGTACCCCAGCCCCACATATCCCCTTGTGGGAGCAATGTTCTGCTTCTCTTAGACAGATGGGATGAATGTACCATGCAGGTTGGGATAGGCCAGGGCACCTCCTGATGCTGGGGTTGGCATTAGTGTGGTGAATATGGTGAACTTTCTCAGGGCCTGTGTTCAGAAGATGGAAGGAGGAACGGGTTCCTTGGATAGGGGATGGTATGATAAGCAGGAGAATTTAGGAAAACTCACCATCTGTGTTAACTACCTTTTTATTCTTTGTCCTTTCCTAGCCATTTCCAAATTGCAGGAGTACTAGTAACTTCCATGATTTGAAAAAAAGATCTATTTATTTTCATTGCATGTGTACAGGTTAAGTTTTGATGCTCGTTTGCAAGTGCACCATGTGCATTCAGTGCCTGAAGTGGCCAGAAGAGGGCATCAGATCCCCTAGAACTGGATTTACAGATGGTTGGGAACTCCCTTGTTGGTGCTGGGAACTGAATTCCAGTCTTCTGAAAAAGTAGTAAGTGCTCTTAGTTGCTGACCCATCTCTCCAGCACCTTCCCTAGTTCTTTATTTCATAACATGTAGGTTTATCTTGTCAAGCTACCCTTGAGTATCCACCCCTGTGGTGTATCTGTCTCCGCTAGGGGCGTCTTGATGGTCCACAGGGATCTCCTGTAGGAGGCCTGCCAGTCTACTCTCCCTTCTCTCCTCGTCAGGTTGATCTGTTTCTGAGAATTTAGAGAAAGTTTATTCACTCCAATTTCAGCTGATTTGGTTTTTGTAATTCTTGGTTTGTTTTTTGTTTTTATTTTTTGAAACAGGATTTCTCTGTGTGACCTTGGGTGGACTTGAACTCACAGAGATCCGCCTGCCTCTGCCTCCTGAGTGCGGGGATTAAAGACATACGCCACCATGCCCGGCTTGTAATTCTTACCCTACAAGTGTAGTGTTCTCATCCTAACCTGCTTGTCCTCTAAGCCCACCCACTTCGACCCATCATCTACCAGTATATTCCATATGCACTTCTTTCATTCTCATTTACATTTCTTCTCTCAGTCTTCATCAAAGATTTTGAAGAAGTGCGAAGAAAGGTTTTAGAGGCAACACAAGCAAGGGGGTGGGAATTCGGCACAGCAAAGAGTCTTGGTCCTTAGGTTTCAGGAAAGACTTTCATGGGTGGTCTGAGATGCTGCGATGAAGGTGTCGGAAGCTTAAATAAGATGCCGTTAAGTTAAGGGGTCAGGGAAAAAGGAGTTCTTTGGGTTTATAGAGCTGTGTCTTGGCTTTTAAAGCCATTCTTCCTTTTCTTTGGGTTTATGTAACCAAACTTTTAAATTATTATTTAACACTTATTTATTACTAAATTCACTTATAACAAACACCAACAATTTCTTAACTATTAATCCTATAAATTCCGACAACCCCTTTAACCTATCCACTAAACCTATTGATAATTATAACAACTACTTTCATAACCTTTTAGAATGATACAGTCTCTGGGGCAGGTCCTCAGTTGTCAGGAACACAGTCTTTGTTGTAGATTCTTTAACGCACTTAGCAGTCCTTTTTCTGGATCTCTCAGATGCAGGTTCGTCAGGGTAAGTTGGTTATTGCAGTCTCACCTTAAATAAGGCTTCATGCTTTCTTCTCTGTGGGAGACCCCAGCCGTCTGCAGGCCAACTTACTTCTTTTGAATCAGGAACTCAGCTGCTCTGCCTCAGTCCTTAAAGCCAGGCACCGTTTCCTTTAGGCCACTGTTTGGACAGATCAAACCCCTCTAGGCAAAAGCTGAGCCACAGGGTCCAGTCCTTGGCCTTTTGGTGTCTTGCTCAGGCTTTCTTTGCTCACCGGCTTCTTTCTGCTTCAGGGAGAGAGCTGGCCATCAATGGCCAGCCGTTTTTTCAGCAGGACTCTTGGAGCTCTCTAGCATCAGGGGCCTCTTCTCTTCTGGGCTCCACGCACTGTCCTCAGATAGGAGGAACTCTGTTTCAGTTTAATTTGGGCTCCGCCCACTTAGCAGCTGAAAACAATGTCAGGCCAGATACTTTGTTTCAAGTCTATTGAGTCTTTCCTGTTTTCCTGACTTCAAACTTGTTTTTCAGTCTATTGAGTCTTTCCTGTTTTTGCTGACTTCATGCTGATAATGCTCTTCAGGCTCCGAATTAAGAGACAGTATCAGAAACTCCTATATATTTCCTAAATCTAATTTATCTAACTCCTACAGGTTTATGATATAGTTGATAATCCTCAAAGAGGTAGATGAATCAAGATAGTGCCTGGGTTCTGGCTCTTTCTCAGCCTCAGCGACAGTTACCTTCTTGGGTTCACATTATTTCTTAGACATAGAGTTAGCCTTTTGGCTTCACTTAATTGATAATTGAATGGTTACAGAAACATAGACTTCTCTGGAGAGTGGGTTCCCAGTTTTCATTTGTCTGCAGAGAGAGAGAGAGAGAGAATGTGTAAATTGTGTAGAGGTCAGGTGACCTTGGGTATCTTCCCAGTCACTCTGTCTTGTATGAGACAGGGTTTCTCACTGAATCTGACACTCACTGTTCACTAGATTAGGGCTGGCCAGCAAGCCTTAAGGGAGCCTTCTGTCTTAGCTTCCCTGGTGCTGGTGTTTTAGGTGCACACCAGTGCATCTGGCACTTTACTAGGGGATCTGAATTCTTATACTTGTATGAAAAGCAGTACACAAACTCAGTCATTTCCCAAGTTCCTGTTTACCCAATTCAGATAGACGGAGGGTAGCCATGATGTTGAAAATAATGGCAGCAGCTATTTGCTATATATTCCAGGTAGGCTATGTAATTCCACAGGAGGTTTGTGAAATAGAGTGTTATTCTCTTACAGAAGAGGGACTGAAGCTTAGAGGGGTAAAGTTCTAAATCTGCCTTCTCACCACTACCTTCCTTGAACAGCCATGTTTGGGTTTTGTTTGGGCAAATACAATCTCTCTCTCTCTCTCTCTCTCTGAGATGGAGTCTCTGTATGTAGTCCTGGAATGTGTTACATAAATCCCTCTAGCCTCAGACTCACAGAGTTCTACCTGCCTCTGCCTCCTGAGTGTGCCAACACACTCTGCATATATATATACATATGTGTATATGTATATCTATTTATAATCACAGTGGTAGGAGAATGGCTGGAACCTTTCGAGCAAAGTAAAGACTCTAGGCTGAGAACACTGTGTGGCTTATTATGGGAACCATGGGTTTAGAGAAGTGGACATCCTTGGTCAGTTTAGAATCTGCAGTTTGTGAGATCTCAGGGTAACCCATGATCACTACCTGACCTCCTCTAAGCCAGCCCCACAGAGGCAATGACTGGTGCAGAATTATTGGCGGAAAGCTCATTACATGCTTTTGCGTTTTGTGTGACAAACGTTGAATTCTCGATTGGCTTAGCTCAACAACTTCCTACCCAAACTGATTTCTTTTCTGGCTTGATCCTTGCTCTACCACCCTGAAGGGATGGAATCTAATATTTATTTGAATTAAACAGAACGGATAAGTTAAATTTGTTGTGAAATTCATGTAGTACTTTCTGGAGTCTGTAGTAATTGAGAAGGAAGTCATGTGTGATCCTAATTAGTTACCCAAAATTTAGAGAACTCAAATGTCATTTCAGCTTGGGATGGATCTTGGAGCAGGATATAGCTTGTGTTCTTGGACTTCACAACCTTTCAGACCGAGCAGAGAGGCTTCTCTAAAGAGGTTTGAATTGTCTTGGGTGCTGAGAGAAAATTCTGCCTGGCTCGCTTCTGAGCATATTATAAACAAACAAACAAACACACCTGCAAAATGCAGGTGGGGTATTTTTTCTTGCTAATTAAATTAATTTGGGGCATTTTTTTAAACTGACACATTGTGCTCACAGGTGTCCATGGCAGCTAGCCTGGGTCTAGGAATCTGAGACCCTCAAGGTGTAGGGTTTGCAGCCCTCTACCTGAAGAGCTGGGGAAGAAGCGTTGCGGCTGTTGAAGGTGACAGAATCAAGCTGCTTTATAGACCTGAGAGAACTTAAGTGAGGGGAGGATGGAAGGGGGGAGGCTGGAATAAGCAGGGAGCTTGGGATGCTCCTTGGTACTGGCTGCTTGGCAACGGTTACTTAGCAACCTGCATTCACCTCTCTTGACTGCCTTCTCCCTCCTTCTTTCCTCCCACCCCAGTCTCCCTCCCATAGCTGCTGCAAGAAGCTAGAGAGCTTGAAGTGAATGACAATTTGGAGAAACAGCCGCAGCCCGAAGATCTAAGAGGCTCTAAAGAAGATGGATAAGAAAATCGATGCATAATACAAGCTGCAGGCAAAGCCACCTTGACACAGGGCTGGCGGCTCTCTCTTCCTGCCCTCCTTAATCTCCCCAGGTTCTGGTCTCTGCCTTAACCACCATCCTTTTTTTTTCTCCCACCTACCTTTTACACACACACACACACACACACACACACACACACACACACACACACAGAGAGAGAGAGAGAGAGAAAGAGAGAGAGAGAGAGAGTGAGTGTATGGGGAGTGGTATTTGCTTTGGAATGGCAAAGGATGGAACCTCTGGACAGGAAGAATGTATGTGAGAAGTGTGCAGGGGTGCTAGTGTGAAGGAGGGGAGAAGGGTAAGGCAGGGATTATGAAAGGCACTTTGAACACGGAGCTCAATTGCATCATAAAATAGTATCTTTAATAAAAACAAACAAACTCCTAACAATGGATATAGGAAGAGATGATGTAATATGTGTGAGTTATTTTATCTGCAGTGTTTAAAAAAAAAAAAAAGCCAAAAGCATTGGTAACCCCCCTGAAAGGGGAGGGATGGAGCATGGCTTGATAAATGAGACACTGTATGTAATTACCTTCTACAGACACCCAGTAGGGATACAGTAAATACTGCTTTCCTTGCTTTCTTAGAAGCTGAAATGGAGCAAAGGAAATTTCGAGGTCCTCGCTGGCCTGAGAATCTGTGGACCAATTCTATGACTGTTAATGTTGGTTCTTGGTATCTTCCCATTCACACAGGCAGGAAGTTGTTTCTGTTATGAAACTTTACCCCATTTTGTTGAAATTAAGACAGTTAAGCAATTGGTCAGCCATCATTCCCTGGTGTTCTGGAGTGCCAGTTGTGGGGGGCCACCCTGTCTTTCTGTAATGCAGGATTTAAGTTGTATGCACACTCAGTGAAATAGAAACCCCAGAGAGGTCAGACACACAAGTGTCCTTTGGCAGTTACACTGACAGTTGTGAAGGGTTTTTGTATGTGGACCGTTGTTTCAGGGGTTGAAGTTCTGCCGTTTAGTAGGGGGAGGAAGGATCTTGGGGCGTGAAATGTGGTGTTAAACTCATGCCAGTCTCAGCCTGCTGGGAACAGTGGGTGCTATTTCAGGGAGCCTGGGATTCCACCTGAGTGGTGAGGGTTCGGGTTGGAGGAATCACTGTTGTTACCAGGCCTGGCTCTTTTTAAAAGCTAAAGGCCCTTCTACTTTTTACCTTCTGCTTTCTCTCACAGAGCACATGCTGTTTGGCAAGGCGCCTCCTCTGTGTCATTCACAGTATACCAGATGCTCCTTTGTTTCTGGAGTGGAGGGAGCCACTTCTTCCTGGGTCTCATCCTGACTGGGCTCGGATCTGGCCCCCTTTTGCCAACCCTTCCCCACCCGCACGTGTCAGGTCCCATCCTTCCTCTCCTTGTGCACTTATCTTGATCTCCATTCTTAATAATACTTCTGACTTCTGTGGGATATTATTATTTAATATCTCAGTCTGTAATCTGATTTTCCCTGTTCCTTTGTCCCCACTTACTATATAATTGCGATGACATTATGAGACTTTAAAGGATAGGAAGACAATCTGCAAAATTTCTCTGCATGATACCCAAGCCTAGTGTGTACAGGCAGACAAGGGAAGAAAAGCTTATGGTTGTGCCGTTATGCTCAGGTGCCTCCCCTATCAAAGGCACATCCCATGGTCTCATCTTTGTGGTCTTCTCCCATCACTGTCCACCTCTTCCCTCCCTGGCTTATCCACTCCACTTTTTATAATTCTGTAACTCAGACTATTTTTATGCTTAATTCCAAATATAAAACATTCAAAATATTATTGAGGGATGGAGGAGCCCAGGCTATGCAAGTCAGAGCTTGAGAAATGCATACAAGTAGGATGGTGACCTGGAGGAGCCTATAGCATAGAAGAGGGCTTGGAACAGGGAATGATGTGCCTCCTTGATCAGGAAGCCTTCCTAGAGGAAGAAACAACTGGGCTGGGCTTTAAAAAAAGGGAGGGGACAGAAGGAAAAGCTAGATGCCTAGCCTGAAGTCCGTGTGTACAGTAGGAGCAGGTTTGCTTTGCCTCCAGCAGAGTGAGCATTGTGGCGTGAAGCCTGGGCTCTAATGCTTGTGCTGAGGAACCTTGACTTCCAGTAGGAATAACAATGAGCCACTGCTGGTCCCCCACAAGGGGGAAGGTCAGGGTCACTTCGAAGGTTGAGGTTGTTTGTGGAAAATGTTGAGGTGGCAAACAGAGGCTCCCAGGAGTTACTTCTGTCCTGAATCTGACCAGAGACCTGGTCAATGACCCGACTAGGGTGTAGGGAGAGAGGCAGGTGGAGGACGCCTGGGTGGGGAGTGGGGAAGACACGGAGCGCATTGTTCCTCGGAGCTTGCATCACAGACTTTGCTCCTTTGAACAAAACCCTCTGTTTCCAGCCGGGCTGACTCATCCCTCTCCATTCCCCTTCTTCACATGTGGAGGCTCATGCATCCCAGACAGACTTCTGTGCTGCTAATGGCTGCCCTTACAGGGAGGGCAACTCCACTAGGCAAGGGGTCTTGGCTTCTTTCCTTTTCCGTTTCTTTGCCTGTTTTTTCACACCCTTCCCAGGAGCTGAAGCTAAACAAAGGGAGCTGGAGAGAAGCCTTTCAAAGTCCTTTCCTTCCAGGTTAGGTGCCTTTGACTTATTTTTGAATGAATTCAGAAATGATGGGTTTTCCTGGATGCTCACAGTCTGCTTTGCTGTTCAAGTCCCCATGCCTTCCCACAGTATCTGTGGGTTAAGGGAGAGGAGGTAGTTGGGGTGGAACAGGGGAGTGGATTCTGCAGAGTTGCTGAGGTCCTGATGTACAACTGCAGGAGGGTTGTACATCTTCAGAAAGGGTTCATAAGTTTTCAGGTTTAGGAGGCCATAGTTCTGGGGCTAATTTCCTATCTTGGGAAGAGTGGAATGGCACTGACGAAAGGGGGTTAGTATATATACAGTGCTCTGTGGTGTGTGTGTGTGTGTGTGTGTGTGTGTGTGTGTGTGTGTGTGTATTTATGTGTGCCTTAACACATGACCACATATGTGCTGCGAATTGGAGTCAATGTTGTAACGACAGTAGACTGAGAAGAGGCTGAGCAGCAAGTGCTTTTCAGTTGACCACAGACTTGCACAATTGAAGTTGGAAAGCCCTCCAAGGCAAGACATCCCAACCAGTCTGCCCTCTTACCAGAGCCAAATACAGAAATGAAGGAAAGTGATGTTTACTGAGCATTTACTAGGTGCTATGCTCTGCCTTTTCTTTTAAAAAAATTTACTTATTGAATGTATATGTGTGCCACAGTGCTCACAAGGAGGTCAGAAGACGACTTTCAGGAGTCCATTCTCTTCTGCTATATGGATCCCAGCAGTTGAACTCTGGTCATCAGGCTTGGTGGGACACACCTTTACCTACTAAACTATCTTCCCAGTCCCTGTCAACTCTTCCCACACATTTTCTCACTAGGTTAAATCCTCATAGGAACCTGTACAATAGGCTTAAAACCAAACATCTCTGTTAACAGTGAGTGGAGTTAGAGAGAAACTCACTCCTGACTTTAGAATCCCGGCATTTCCCAGAACAGTTGCTGTGCTCACTCCAGAAATTCCTTTTATCCATGGGCAAGAATGCTGACTCCAATCACAGTGCATCATACATGGTCACATGTTAAGACAGATGTAAACATGCCCGCACACACTGAACAAGAAACAGAACCTTAGGCTCCATGGGAGGGAATGAAATGACAGCCAGCTTAGAAAGGAGATGAAAGGCAAGGTGGTCATTTGTAGAGCCATTGAATAGGAGAGATGCAAAAGACTGAGCTAAAACAATGGCATTGGGGACAGAAGTTGTTGGATGGAAGAGGTAGCATTGTGAAAGCATGAACAGTGTGATTCTGGTGGGCTCTGGTGGGGTGTGTGATTAAGATGTTGAAAGAAGGTAAAAGAACCAAAGATGAAGGTGAATGAATCATAACATTGATTTGTATAACAGGTTATCTGTCGTAGAGGAAGAAGAGGTTAGGGGCCTGGTTTTGAAGGCAATCTGTTTTTTTTTTTTTGTTGTTGTTCATTGTGTGTGTATTTGGTTTTGTTTTTTGAGACAAGGTTTTCACTGTGCAGACCTGGCTGTCCTGGAACTCACTATTCAGAACTGGCTGGCCTCGAACTCACAGAGATCCATCTGCCTCTGCTTCCCACGTGCTGGGATTAAAGGCATGTGCAGCCATGTCCAGCCCAGGGAATATGGGTTTATATTTTAGAGTAAGTTGTTTCAAAGGACTGGAAGAGTTTGTACATATGAGAAGAGTTTGTCATGCTTTGGAGACGGCAGACTATCAAGGATGTCACCCTGTCTGGAAGGATAGATCCAAAACACATCCAGACAGGTCACAACTGAAGCTGTGAAAATGGATGAGGTAGCTGAGAAGGAGAACTGAAGAGCTGAAGATAACTTTTGGAAAGGAGAGGGCACATAAGAGGATACCTTTCATAGCTACTGGTGGTATCATCAGCCCTATTTAAACCCCAGATTAAATAACTCCCAAGAAACAAAAATGACTTGTGTTCAATCCTCTGTAATCTTTCCCTTCCTTACCGAACCCTGGATTTTAACCAGAAAAGCAATTGTCTGTGTTTTCATGGAAAATTTTAGGTCATCTGGCTGAAACAGATGGAGGCCATTTTAGATGCCTGTTTGTATTTTTAATTTTCAGATCTTTTGAGAAGAAGCAAATGTTTGGGCAGTTTTGCTCGGGTGAGTTTGAAGGGCTCATGCCTCAATGCAAATCTGTTTTGCACCCATTTAAGAAAGACTAAGAACCTCAGTCTGGGAAGTGGGTGGGTGGAGTGGACACCCATTTGTTCCTGAGCCCCAGACGCTTCACTTGACTTTTTCATAACTCCCCACCCTTCTTACTTTTCATCCAGAGATCTCAAAGTCCTAAACAAGCCTTGATCTTCCCTGACCCCTTGAGTCATCGTCTGCTTCCATTTTCCCAGATGTGGGGGCAGGAGAATGCCATGTTTGGGGGTGGGTGTTTGGTGGGTGGATGGGTGGGGAAGGCCAAAGGGGCAAGCAGAGAATGTCAAGGCACCTTCCCGATCACGGGTGGGGTGAGGAGCAGGCATCAAGGTGGTTCTAGCTCAGTTTCAGCGTGTCCTTTTGAGGTTGTTTTACGACTGAAGAGAGTCTGCTAAAGAGGCCGAGCTAGAGAAATTGAAGAACAAACAAAGCCGTAAAAGACGCCGATAAAAGAACTCCCAGCACAGAACAGTCCTTGGAACCCTTCTCAAGAATCTCAGAATGATCTGGAAAGGCTAATTAAGTCTCACGGCTCCCAGTGGGGACCAGGATGAGACCGACATTAGGAGCGGAGAGCACTTAGATGTCCCTTTTCTTTCTGTTCGCGCAAGGAACCCAGGTGATCAAACATCCAGTTCAGAATTCGAATTAAGACTGAAGAGGGAAAGAGGACTAAGAAAATTACAGACATTTTTCTAAGACCCCTTTTGGTAAATGGGACAGGGTAGAAGGCTAGGTGAGGGAGATTGAGTTAGAGATCACTAGAAATGGAGAATACCTGGGAGGGAAGGAGAGCCCCAGCTCTAAGGACTAGTGGGTGTGTTCACAGGTATTCTGAAGCGTGGATCTAGAGGAAACGCAGGTAACTGCAATCAGAGGATGGTGGTCTTTGGGGTGGGGGGTTGGAGTGTTTGAACTGGGAGATCTCTAAATTAAAGGATCTGTGTTTGAATACCGGCAGGCAGGCTAGGAGCTTTGGCAGGGGAGGCGGGTGAAGGTAGAGAGGATCGCAGGGGTAGTGAGGTCAATGGTGAGGGTGGGTAGTGGGGTCAGATGCACCTGGGTAGGAGGAAAAAAATGATGCCATGAACTGAGAGGAAGCTCTGGGGGAGAAGCACCCCAAAGCCTACCTATTCTTCTGTCTTTTGTTCTGAATAAATTGTTGGACTGACCAGAAAGAGAAATCTTATGAGCTAAAATGACTTAGAGGTGGGAGGGAAAGAGTTGAGGGGCGAGTGTGTTTGCAGGGGAGCCATAGAGACTGCTGGTTTCCATGGTGATAGCCGAAATCTTCATTTCTGGTCTCCGGATTTCTGCAGCATGGACCCGGGAGCTATAATGGAGAAATGCTACCTTTTCGTCTCTTCCAGTGAATCAATATTGGGGTTGGGTGGGGAGGTTGGTGAGGGTAGGGGTCTCTAACAGGCCACAGTCTCTAGGCACCCAGGTTAATTGAGTTGTCTCCTTTGATGTCTTTGAGTGTATATTCAAGGAGTTTTGGGGTGTACAGCTGCAGCAGAAGCCAGAGACCCTTCTCACATAGGGGTTATCTTGGCTCGAGGAAGGACCTGTACCATCCTCATCCAAGTAGAGGCAGATTGGCTTCTAAAGACCAGAGACTCTGTTTGGGTCCACATGGTTCAGTGACCTTCCTTAAAATTTCCTTTGAGGACATAAGGATGAATGCTCCTATATGGAATCTCTCCAGCTTTTTTGTCCCTTGAAGCAGGGTTTCAAGTAGCCCAAGCTGGCTTGAGTGCTCCCTGTCGTTGAGGATGGCCTTGAGCTTCTGATCCTCTTATTTCCACCTCGTGCAAGTTGGGTTTTCAGGTGTATGCCTGGTTAGCATTTGGGATCAAACTCAGGACATTTCCCATGCATGTTAGTTAGGTAAGTATCCCCAATTCCTCTCTTGCTTCCTAAGGGGTACCAAGTCAGAGTAGGAAAGGCTGATGAAAGTGAGTGCTTAGAAAGGCCAGCGAGGAGCCATTGCTACCAGAGCTCAGGTATCTAACAAATGAAAATGGGATATTATGAAAATCCTGGCTGTCCAGTTCTACCTATCTTCCCTGTGATGGCCATGATACTTGGATGACTCTAAACAAGACCCACACACCACATCAAGGATTTAACCTGCCTCCTGCCCCAGAGTACCCTGACTTTTGCCCCAGTCACACTCCTCTTGTAACTGGCTCCAAGTTGAGGTGGGTACCCAGGTGCCCAGCACAATGAGATCATGTCTTAGGTACAGTGGCTCCTATGTGCTCCCCAAATTCCTTCCACCGGCCTGGCTTGTCTAGTGACTTCAGAGAACAGCAGCTGCCAAAGCTGGTTCCTCCATCCACAGGGATTGGCTGCAGGATGTTTTTTGAACAAATATCTGTCTCCTTTTTGTCTGTGTTGTGTTAGGTTCTTCTCAGCCTCGTAGCTTCAGCACCTGATGAAGCCCCTGACTTGCAGGATCCTGGAGGAGTTCCCTTCTGAGCAGCGGAACTGAGGGTTGACAGTAAACAAGAGTCTCTTGCACAGAAATTTCCCAATAGCCCTTCTGTTTTCTCTGTGACTCTGTCTCTGTTCTAGATCTGTCGGGTTCTAGCCCCTAATTCTTTCTAGTGTTCCCCATCAATGCCGGTCCTTTCTCTCTCTCTCTCTCTGTTTACTACAGCCTCAGTGTCTTTTCAAGGGCCCTCCTAGTTTCCTCTCAGCCTTTTCTTATTTCCCTGCTATTCCTCACTTCTTCCAACCTTCCCTTTCCTTGTTTCCTTCCTTTCATAATATATTTATTGAGCACATATTTAATATCAGGCTCTTTGGCCAGCTCTTGGTTCAGGACTCAGTCCTTTGAAGAAGCTGAGAGTCTTGTAGTGGAAGCATGAAAGTAGCAGAACAATTCATATGCAGTGTGACTCGTGAAACCCATTAATCTTTTCCCAAAGCCTCTCAGCTGTAATAAGCTAGACTGACTACACTTCTTCAGTGAATTTTAGTGTTTTACAATCCCTACCTACAGGTAGGTTCTTCTCTAACCTTAGTCAAAGCTGTTCTTAGTTTGCTTGCAAGACCCCTTTCTTTCTTTTTTTAAAACAAGCCTCGCGTTAAGGGTCACTCTCCTCATTTTCTGGGTTGCTTGTGAGAAGTAGTTGAAATCATTGGTGTACTAGTCATACAAAAACATTGTGAATGTTACACAAGATTTCCCTCTCAACCTTTCACTTTAGAGATGATGGACAGGAATGACAAGATGTCTCAGTGTGTAAAAGTGTTTATAGCCTGACAACCTGAGGGACACCTTGACCACATGGTAGAAGGAGAGAACTGATCCCCACAAGCTGTCCTCTGACCTCCACATGTACGCCATGGCATGAGTGTACCCACCTACCACATACAAACACACACACACACACACACGTATATGTAATGTAAAACATTTAAAAAACAAAGAAGAGATTAATTTTCTTCTACAAACAGAAAAGTTTAAAAGGAAATTTTAGATAATTCCAAACTGCCCCAATGGCTAGGCTCACCTCACCTATTGTGCACACAAAGTGATTTGCTGATTGCAATAGCCAGTGTATCCACGTCCTCTTACGTACTACTCTTCTTGGCACAAACAAGTGGCTTTCACTGTGGTAATAGATTGAAGGCAGAGACAGGATCGTTTACCCACCAAGGTATGAAAATACAGACCGTAGGAGCACCTCCTCCATCACAGAGCATCATCCTCAGAGTCAGAGGCATTGCCATGATGATCCGGGAGGAGTCTGGGGATTACATGGGAGAGCGGTAGAAGTGCTTGATCCAGGATGATGGATTTCCAATGGAAATTAAGTCTAACAAGGCTCCCTGAGTCAGAAAATGTCATCAAGCCCTGTTCCTAGTAACAACTTGAGAGCAGCTGGCTGGATTCACTCCATTTGAGCTGCAGAGGGTGGAGGCAGAGAGTAGGGGCAGATGCTGCCCAAGGACCAAGAACATTCTCGATTCAAGGATGAAAGACTAGCCTCCTCCCAGCAGTTTGGAATCCTGGCTGAGCTAACCCTGATGGCTGGGTTATTTCAGGGTCTCAGTCCTGCTTCTCCATTGGATGCGTCCACACAGCAGGTGTCAACACATCTGGGTGACTGTCCAGAGTCTCCCCTCTGCTGTCCTTGCCTCCTGACTGCCTGAAGTCTTTTCTTTCCCAAACTCTTTCTGAGTGCCTTGTAATGTCAGGGATTCTTCCAGTCATCTGGTTTGAGGCTCACCCTTTCAAGCAAGCCAGTTTCTTTGCAGTTAGGGCTTGGTAGAAACACTGCTATAGCAGGGCTGAGACTACAGGCATGTGCCCTCACAAACAGCTGGAAATGGTGTCCAGGATTGAACCCAAGGCTTTGTGCATGGTAGGCAAGTATTCTACTAACTGAGCTACTTCTCCAGCCCCAGGTTTTCCATTGTTTTCACTCTCTTCTCTTGCCCAATCTTGCACCGTCTCATCTCCCCACCTCCTTTTCCAGGTTTGCTCTGTGGATGTCCCAGCCCCCAACCCAAAATAGAACCACAGCCCATTTTCTTTGGTTTCTTGAGGGCTATTACTTTTTTTCTTGGGCATATTCCCAGCTTTGATGGCCAGTAAATTCTTCTCACAGTTTATTTTATTTTTGACGGTTTCAGCTCAACCCCATGTCTCCCTAATGTCCTTATGGAAGCCATGTTCCCAAGGAGTTGGAGCCTTGCATTTTAAGAGCTTGGCTTTCTCTGCCGCTGGCCAGTTCTTTCATGTGTAGGCTGTTGAGTGAGGAGACTCACGCTTGATACTTGTAGAGCTGGGCTAATGACTCAGTATGAACTGGTGGAGCTCAAAGGCACAACAGAAACCCATTTGTAATGTCCCCCCATCCCTAAGAGGATGAGCAACACCAGCAGGGATTAAGAGGAGGCTCTTACCTCAAGAGGCTCATCTTTAAAAACCATGTCCTCAGCATTAAAATGGGCTTGGATTTTAGTCCTTTTATATGGTGGTGCCATCTTCCTATGGCTTCTGCGTTCACCATAATATTCTTGTGGTAAGACAGACACAGTGTGAAACATGCCATTCTAACCAGTGTTTAGGTGTGCAATTCAAGCTCCAGAATGTGCTCATCTTTTCAAGCTGAAAGTCTGTACTTACTGAACACTAACTCCTAGCTCCCCCTTGCTGCCTTCTTTGGCTCCCTTCCTTTGTGTCACTCAGCTTCTTAGCGTCATCCTGACCACAAAGGCTCTATCTAGTTCTGATACATCCCAGAATCCTCTCCACTGGCTTATGTCACCTCTTGGTGCAGAGTTCCTCTCTGAGAGTTGATTCTGAGTCCTAGCCCTCATGTAGATCATCTTTTCCCTTCTGATCCTCAGGTGCGGCTCTCCCCACTTTCCCCTTGGCCCAATTGGTCCTCATTTTCTTATCACATTCCAAACTAGTCCTGCTTTAAGATACCCTCACTGGTGTCCTCAAATGCCCCACTACTATCTTATGACCTTGCTATCTCCCAGCATACACACGCCATTCAGCTAGATTGGTGTCAGGCACATCTTGTTTATCTTCATCTTATTTCCTTCTCAGACAAGAGGCATCCTCAGTTCGGTATTCTTTTCTAGATCCTTACTGCTCAAACCATGGACCATGTTCTGGCAACATTAGCACCACTCAGAGGCTTGTCAGAAGTGCAGTGTCTCAGGCTCCACCCCCGACTTACTGAATAGTAAACCATTTTAACAAGACCTCCAGATTATAGTGTGCCTGTTACAGTCTAAGAAGCAGTGCCATAAGATGGTAATAAGTAATTTATTTTGCAGGTGTTTATAAGTAAAAATTAACACCTCTAGACGAGATTCAAATGGCATGAGTATTGTTGAGGAGGAAAAGAGGAACATTTTGTATGCTTTGAATTCACGGGGTTCTGAGAGAATTTTCTAGAAAGCTGAAAGTTGATTCTAGGAAGCTGAGAAGGCCCAGGAGTCTGTATTCTCAAAAGCTAGGCAGGAGACTTGCCCAAGGAGAAGGTCCTCAACTGTCTGCCTCCTACTGAAGCAGAACAGAGGTACAGGTCCCTAAAATTCACTTGAACTGATGATGTCTTCCCAGAATTAAGGCCCTTGTCTCCAAGAAGACCCGTCACTCCAGCAGGAATTCCACCTCCCACAATAAGTGGTTGGTTTCTGTCTCCATGGCTGGTGCTGATTCATCCTTTGTAGGAGGGCTGACTGTAGCTGGGAAAAGCTGAGGAGCCAGTGTGATTCTCTTCTCCTTCCTCACTCCACTGAAAGGGAGTGAGGAGGGGCACATGGAGAGTGGAGACAGGGTGTGGGAGTCAAACCTGTTCTACGCATAGCAATCATCTCCTCTCACCCTTTGCTCTCACTCCAAGAAGTTGAGTCCACAGCTGGGAAAACCTGGAGCCAGTCTGAGTCTGCTTGGCTCACAGCCAGCCTTCCTGTTTTTTGTTCTTTCTCTTTCTGGGGATCCACAGGAGTGGGGACATCTTCCTTTAGTCTCAGGTATTAGAGACCTATGTCCCATTGAGGCAAAGGTCAGTGGTGGGAGTTTGAATTCTTAGGCTCTTGCCTGGCTCTCCTCTGTCATCTTCCATGGAGGATGCCAGGATCCAAGAACTACTTGTTTAGGTTTTGTTTTTTTTTTAGAACATGGAGGGGTTATACAGTAACTGAAGAGCAAGGTAGTTTGGGACAACCTCAAGAGGGCTGCTGGTCTGTTGTGTGGGAAAATAATGTACATAAAATGTCTTCTTTGCCGAGAGTCATGGGAGAAGACTACTCTTAGCCTTTGCTTTGTTTTTCTCTGCATGTGGTTCTGTTGGTGGAGTGATGTGTTTCTTGTTCTAAAAGTTGTCCCTAGAGCCAAGGCCTGAGATACAGCGGTCTGGGCCAGAGACCCGACAAATGTCTCTTGTCATATCCAAAGTTATTGCCCTTAGGAGCCACCCTCTGGATTTTACCACATGCTGTTATCTGGCCCTGGGTGTCATGCCTGGGGCTGGCGGACTGCTTACATCGTTCTTCAGCAGATGTCTCACTCTCACATGTCACACCGGTGCTGACTCTATAACTCCTACTGGAGCACTCTGTGTCCCCGTGCCCTCAACATTCCCCACCTGACTGAGGGCTCCCTGCAGCCAGGAGAGGTATCCCTCTTCTGTGTCTATTTCATGAGAGTGCCTGGAGAGGCTCTTGAGGAGGGCATGGGAAGGAATCCCACCTGTCTGGTTCAGAAAGCATGAGAACTTCCATGCAGTTCCTTGGTGAGACAGAGTATGCATTTTTCTTAACTCACTTATAGGTCATATTGGATTGCTTGAGTTGAGCAAAACTTGTGATGAGGCTGTGGCTTCGGGCCCATACTCATTCTTAGGCTTTCTTCTAAGGATGTCCCAATTTGGGGTACTTGGAGATTGGGGGTGTATATTGATGATAGCTGGTATATGGAAAAACTATAAAATTTTAGTGAGGAGAAGCTATCTAAGGAATCTATAATGAGCACACATGTTATTTCTTTTCCAACAGGCTGCATAATTTTTATGACCAATTATTCCATTTGTAAAGACGCTGAGATAACAGAGATCCCATCTCACGCTCCATGGCACACGCCAGCACTCATGGGAGCTCAGGGACACCGTCCCTTCTTTAAGAACTGGACAGCTACAGTGTTTCCAACAAACTCAGCGCTAGGAGGAAAGAGAGGGGGGGAAGGAGGGAGGGAGGGAGGGAGAGAGGGGGAAGGGGAGAGGGGGGAACCTTTTATTAATAGCAAAGGGGAGAATGTACTAGAAGGGAGTGGCATGGAGTTTTCTGGACTTTAAAATGAAGGAGAAACTGACAAGGGATAAGTCAGAAGATCAGGCTTTTGGCACGAGAATTTTGTGGTCCACTATCGTCTTCCAGTGGGGTTTATCTCCGTTTAACAAGTGCACTGGTGCTGTCCCAAGCTGCAAGGAACCAATTTTTTCACAAAGGATTTGAGGGCTCAGTTGGAAAAATTTGGCTTTGGGAGGTTTAGAAAAAGACAATGCCTACCTGGGGCTTCGAAGGGGGCTGGTGGGCCTCGTGTGTGTGTGTGTGTGTGTGTGTGTGTGTGTGTGTGTGTGTGTGTGTGTGTCTGTGTGTCTGTGGTGTAGAAGTCAGAAGAAACCTCAGGTCTCACTGACATGTTTTTTGAATTAGGGTCTCATTGGGCTGGAGCTCAGCAAGTAGGTTGGGCTGCTGGTTCTCTGCCTTCCCAGCCCCTGTAATACAAACACACATCCATACCTTGATTTTTTTTTTTAATGTAAGTTTTGGGGATTGGACTCAGATCCTAGTACTTGCAGCAAATACATTGTTGGTTGAACTGTCTCCCTTGCTCTTCTTCCCTCACACCGGACTTTCATGCCAGGAGAGTGCTGTTGGCTTCCTGGGCAAACCTGGTAGTTATTTTCTCAGGTCCAAAGCAGGCAGGCTGAGGATTGGCATACAGCTGCTGCCACTGATTGGTCTAGTCCTGCTTCCGTGATTTTCTCCAAGATCTTTCCTGTCAACTTGTCCTTTTACCACATTTCTGTCTTGTTTTTCTTGTCTACTAATTGTTAAGCATGAGGTATTTGAAGTCAGGCGGGCCTCGGTTTGAATCCCGCTTAGTATTATGTTGCTTAGACTCTTTGATGTTCTTTCCCATCTGTAAAATGGGGATAATAAAGCCCTACCTCTCAAACTAGTTGTATTAAATAGGATGTGTGAGTGAGGGCCTGGCACACAGCAAGTGTGTCATAAAAGTGAGTTAACAGTTTTACTTTGAATCTCCTCCCCCAGCTCCCTGTCCACTTTTCACTAGAGTGCACAGAATCAGAGAGCAAGGAGTGATATCCAGATAGATGGACAGACCAGGTTAACTGTAAGGAAAGTGGGAGGGCAAGAGGGACAGATACCATGGAGACAGAATCATAAATACAGTCATGGTCAGAGGAACGGTAGGGAGCAAGAGGCACAAGCCAAGAGAAAATGAAAGTCATGACAGATGAGGGGTAGACAAGCAAATGGAGGCGAAGGAATGAAAAGAGGTAACGTCATCTGGAAAGGCAGAGACATGAATGAAAGCCAGATGGAGCCCGGCAGAGGACAGGGATGGAGAGGTCGTCTGTGGATCTTGGCGTAGGAACCCTCCTGCCTTCTGGCCCTGCTGTCATGAGTTCTAAATCCACATCTCCACCCATCTTGATCATCCATTAATCCCACTGCTAGCCAACTGTCTAAGATGCACCCCTGTTCCCACTGCACTAGGCAGCCCACCCCCCTTCTCTCCTACTTACCTCATCCACACCATCTTAGTTACCAGAGACCACAGAATTTTTCATTTCAAACGAAACTGTTTGGAGTATGAAAGCGTCATGGTGTCAGCCAGTCAGTGCAATAACCAGGTATAGTTTTACAGTCACTCCCCCTGACTGTAACTGCGCTTTCATATATCTCTAGCTGAGACAGGCAATTTTCTTTCAAAGATTGTTTTTTCTGGAGCCTATGATTTCTGCTCTCGCCTCCAACCTCTGGGATATTAAAACAGGGTCAGTGGCTCTTGGCAGGCTGACCGATTTGTGGCCCCTCCCCAGCTCACCTTCCTGTCTCTGTGTCTCTGATTCTGCCATCCCTCTGCCTCTGCACACACCTGGTCAGGCTGGAAGAAAATGGCTTTTGTGTTAAAGCTCTTGAGACAGAGGCCATGACCTTCCAGGAGGTTACTGCCCTACACACTGAGGAGGAGATGGGTCTAAGTTTAAATGTGGAGGATGGAGGAGAAACAGGGATTTGGGACAGGATTCACTCTACCCCACCTCATTCTGAAGAAATGGGTGAACAGAAGAAATGGGTGAACAGAATTAAGATTTAACTTCAGGGTTTTTTTCTCTGCTAGGAACTAAGAGGGGACTGGCCTGGGACAGCCAGTGTAATTGGTTTTTCTGCAACTTTTGGAGAATTGGAGGACTTGCATATGTTGTTGATTGAGGTCTAGGTTAAGGGACACCTGGCATTATGGGAAAGGGTGGTAGGATCCCTGCTTCCCTGAAGACAGATTGCCACACTGCCAGAAGCAGTATTCTCCATTGTTTTCTGTGACAGTAATTTCTGGGCTTCTAAATCCCCCTTCCTATCTCAGCCAGGTAGGAAACTTTTTCCTTGGGTGAGGTGCCCACGTGTGCCTTTGGGGTTGTCCATTTGGGACTTCTCTATTTCCTGGCTCATGGCTTGACCAAAATCCTTCCTGGGGTCTAACTTTCCCTCCTATCCTTTGCTAACAGATCGACTCCTCTTGAAAAACAACATGATACACACTGTCCCCCTCCTCACCCATACCATCTCTTGTTTTTATTAAATAAAAGTAAGTGGAGCTGTAAGATGTGACTGGCCTGGATCCCGGCTTCATAAAACAAAACTAACACCCTCTCTATCAAAGGGCTGAGGTGTCCAGAGAAGATTTCTTAGGCCATTTTGCTGTCACGTAAATGGGAATCAATATTCAATAAGCCCTTGATGCACTACACCAGCGGTTCACTCAATACCGGCTTCCAGCACAGTAAGTGGCGTTGATATAGGGAGGGCTTGTTTGTAAAATAACACTGCAGCTCTCACCTCCTGGATGTTGGATCTGGCTTCCCTTAGGCAAGAAGATTCAAGGCCCTGAGGAAGCAAAGAGTCATCTAGCCCATCTAACCACCTCAGCATGTCTAGCTTGAAAAAGGGAAGGGATTCGTTGCTTTTATTAAAGCCAAAGTGTTCTCGAGATCATTAGGCACACTTTCCTATTAGGAAGTTTCCCTCTATGCCTGGCCTGATTACCTTCTCCTTCAATAAATCAGTCAAATTGAAAACCGATTGAAGGATAGAATTTATTCTGCCATTAACGTTATGAGAACAGAACCTTCTGTGCCCTGAAAGCCCATAGTGGTTAGAAATAATACCTCATTGGCTGCTCTCTGCTCTGTGTTTGCTATAGGGAAAGACTGCAGCAGCCTGGCCCCCTGGTGGATGGAGGGCAGTTCTGAGTTTTCTCTGTGCAGAGTGACAGGGACAGTTTGGTAATAAAAGGAGTGTTTAAATGCAGTCATTGACTTATTTTCTGTTCAGTGGTATCTTTGATGGGAATGTATGGCCTCATACTTACTTCCCCTGCTTAATTCCAAGTAAGCACACACTAAGAAGATGCGATTAGATGTTTAGATGCCTAAATGTGACAGGAAATTATTGTACGAAGCTTTGTATGATCCATTTCAGAGCCAAGTAGATTTTAGAAAATTTATGTAACATGTTTGTATTGTCTATGTTGTTGGGGTTTTTTTTCCAGTCCCAATGTTCACAGAGAACTTAGGGATTTAGAGTATGTGTGTGTGTGTGTGGGGGTGGGGGGAACATTTATTTTGCATTACAGTCTTAGTGGTTTCTTATCCCATTTAGGGTTAGGATGCTGGGGTGGGACTGCCTGCACTCCTGTATAGGAATATGCTTGAGGAAGGTGGATCCCCAGTCAGTAGTGATCCTGTAACTGTCCCTACATGACAGATGCTTTGACCTAAGTCTCCTGGGACCATTTTAGACATGATCTCTGCAAAGTGTCACTTCAGTCCACCCTGTTACAGATAGATCTACTGAATATAAACCAAGAGGAGGAAGTATGGTTTCTCTTCTTGGGCATAAGTCACCAGCGAGAGCAGTTGTAGTGTTTTGGTATTAAGCTGTTTCATGGAGGAGAGCCCTCCAAGGTACTGGGTGTGGATGCTTGCTTCTGATGGAATTCCTCATCTGGTCCAGTTTGACGGCCTTAGGAGGAAAAGAGTGATGGCGCCTGGGAATATTGAACTTCAGAGAAGCTGAAGGCATTCATTGGTGACCTGACCTGGGACTTTCACATTCATTTTCTTGGCTTTCTGAATTAAGGAGAAGAGTAATTGCCATTCCTCTTTGTCATTTCCAAATAAGAGGGAAAGAAAAGTGATAAGTGGAAGTGTCCTGGTGACATTCAGCAAAGGGATGAAGTTAACACAGCATGTGACTGACAGACCCCTTTAATGGGGGGGGGGGCATTCTGCTGTCCTCTCAGGCCTTGTGTTAGGCTGATCAGTGTCACGTGCAAGGGCCAAGAGTGATTCAGGCACCTCCCACCTCAGCAGTTTCCAGCTTGACTAGCCAGCCAGGAGTTCCTACTTCCTTCTCCCTTGCCTGTCTGCCTTTCTGGAAGCATACAAACACAGAGGGTGAGAGAAGGGGCTCAGTGGTGAAGAGTACTCTCTGATCTTCCAGAGAACCTGGGTCGATTGGTTCCCAGAACTTACAAACTCCTGTAACTCCAGTTCCAGGGGATCCAATGCTCTCTGGCCTCTTCAGACACCTACAGACATGCGGTACACACGAACTTACACAAGCACACACGCATACACCTAAATTAAAAATAATAAATGGCTTTTAAACAAACAAATGCGGAGAAACACTTTTCCTCGGTTAGAAATGAGCCCCTCTCTGTGGACTTGGCACAGAGAAGGAAGCCAGGCCCAGAGTTGGACTACGGCAAAGGTTCCAGAAGTTGGAACTCTGAGAGCACAAGGAGTTTTCAGATAACTTTCTTAGGTGAAGAGGTGTCAGGAGACTTGAAGTTTTCCCCACTTGATGAGGTAGTAAATGGATACACAGCCAGGGTTGTCTTGGTGAGTCCTGCTGTGCTGTATTTGAGCCTTTGAATCCGTTTTATGAGGGATGAACCAGCTATCTTGGGGCAGTAGTAGCATCTCCACTTAGGGTCTTGCTGATGACCAGCCCCTCTTGCCCCTGGTTGAACGCCCATTCAATCATTTGGTGCCGCTGGCAGTTCATTTCTTGCCACAACTTGTGTTCTGGCATAAGTGTCTTCCACGCAACAGCTGATGACATCTCTTGGCCTCCCCATCCATCCATTCAGCAACGCCTCTCCCCCCAGCCCGCCTCCTCTGCCTGCTGCCCCAGCCTGCAACCCTGATCTCATTTCCTCCTACCTCTCACACCATTCGGAGACCTCTTGCCCCAACCTGTGCTGAGGCTCTTCATTCGGAGCCCCTCATTCCATGACAGAGCCCTCTCCTTCCAATCCAGGTCGTCACTGGGACGTCTGTACCTTCCCCAAGACTTTCGGGGACTAGAGGACTTGGCTGAAGGGATGTGACTCCTATTCCTGAGGTTGCCTCCAGTGGGGTGCTTCCAGTGGGGTGGATTTCAAACTTGGGTTGTGTGTTGTTTGTCTCAGACTTTGCAGCCCCTGAGGCAATGGCTCTGTCTTTGCAGGCTCAGGAAAGCCTTGGCAGCCGACAAATAATAAATAACACTCTGGTAACACCACCTGCAACGTGCTAATGAGAGTCTTTCCCCTGCCTCCCCCTCTCTTGGAGGTTGGGGGTGGGGTCCCCCCATTTCTAGGCAAATGGGTTTCTTCTGATTTTCTGTCTAGAACTATTGACATGGGGCGGGGGTTGGACAGTAGGTCCTTGGAAGAGACACATCTATGCTCTTGACAGTAAAAATGTCAGAGTGAATTTCTTATGCACCCTTTGGCTTTGGAGAAATGGAAATGTTTGGGGGCAGGATCCCAGGTCTGAGACTCTGGGTTTCCTGGGCTTTGGCTTCCAGAAGCTAGCGGGAAGCTATCATCTAACTCTCTTTCCTCACAAGATAGTATCCTGTAATCAATTAGTTTTCAAAATCGAATACTCAAGCAGTCTTCCTCCAAATGCGTAGGTTAGCCTACAGACGACTCTTCTGTGTTTAGTGAGTTCAGGTTGAAATAGCTAATACAGTTTTCTCGAAGGTGATTTCATCTCAGATGTGGTGTCACCACTGGGTGCCTCAGCGGTGGTTTGGCTTTAAACTCTCCACAAGGATCAGCAGAGCTTTGCCATCACATATGTTCAGGTTACTGCCTGAACTCAGGTCCCTGAAGTATGTTCACCTCTGTTGAAAAGTGTGCATGCCAGCAGGCAGGCTCCTCAGCCTTTGTTGCCAGAGTGGTTAGCAGCAAAGGGGCAAGCAGGGATTAAGCTTCTCAGAAACTGTCTGGTGCTCCTTCCAAATGGTCTATGGGTTTAGTTCTCTTTCTAAAGGCAGGCTTCATAATCTGTATCAGAAAGAATTGTTCAAAAATGATTTTGGATTCACACTGGTGTGGAACTGTCTAGAACAGGCCATTTTTATATGGGATGCTCTTAGTTCTCCTTGTGACACTGGGGAGGCTCTAAGATAGGGTGTGAAAGTACGGAGGGCTGGTGAGTAGAAACCATCTGATCTGCCCACTGTGTGGAAATCAGAAGGCAAGCACTTGTCTTCCCCAGATTGAACCCCGCTTCCTCTGCAGGACACATCTGCAAATAAAATGATTTTGCTACCTGAGGATTGCTTTCTCTGTTATTCCTAAGACCTTGTGTTTCCTGGAACCACCTTCCTCAGACCCAGACTTGAATCACGTGATGTTTCCTCACCCACTGCTCATCCCCTTTAAGAGGAGATGTCCTCCTGGTGTCTGCTCCTGCCTTCCAAATTCACACTGCCCATGCCCACTTCCCCAGGTCTTCTGCCAGTTCTTGGGCTGTAAACAGTCCTGTCTGGTATTTGGGGGAAATGAGCTTCGTGTTGGATTAATTCTACATGACCCTACTTGTAGAAGGTGCAGGGAGGAGTTTGCCTCCTTTCCATTCCCTTGGAGTCCAGACCCAGGCCTGGGCCAAGGAGGCTCATTTTCCCACGTGTAGGAAGCTTATGCCCCCCACCCCTGCGTCATTTGGCTCCTTGGATTCTCTGAGTCACCCTCCAACCTTGACCCATTGGGCCAACCTCATCCAAGAGGGCTTAATAGGCAGCTGGCGGCTGAGCACTTTGAGATCTTCCAGATGAAAAGGCTGTCAGTGGTTCTGGGGTTATTACTGTCAGGGTAGTGGCGGCAGCAATTACTGTAGAAGATCAGGGCACGCAGCGCCCTCTGCACCCCAAGTTCCTAGTTCTTGCAGGCATGATCATCTACTTTGGTTTGCCTGCCTTGAATTCTGACTCAGTATCAGCAAGGTTCCTTTTACTGTTTGCCATCCTGCCTTCCCAGGTAGCTCTGCAGAGGTTCAGTATAGTCTAGAATGCTTATGAAGCAGGGCCAAGTGATCTCAAAGGGTATGGAATGACGGAAACCAGGAGGAATGTAAGCAGATACCTCATTTGACACAGGAAGAAGAGGAAATGGGTTCCAACAAAGTTGCTCAGGTGTAAGTTAAGTTTGTAGAAGAGTTCTGATACATTCTCATGAGGGAAGTTTTAAGATTTTTTTTTCCTTTGGTTTTTCGAAACAAGGTTTCTCTGTGTATCACTGACTGTCCTGAACTCTCTTTGTAGACCAGGCTAACCTTGAACTCACAGAGGTCAGACTGTCTCTGCCTCCTGAGTGCTGGGATTAAAGTCGTGAGCCACCATGCCCAGCCCAGGGAAGTTTTAAATGAAGAGGTGGTTTCTGGTTTGTTTTGTTTTTGAGACAGAGTCTTGCTACATATCCCTTGCTGACTTGAAATTTGCTGTGTAGACCAGGCTGACTTTGAAATCACAGAAATCCACCTACGCCTGTCTCCTGAGTGTGTGCTACCATGACTGGTCGCCATGAAGGGTTTTAAATGAAATATTTTTACCTCAGTCTTGGGTATAGTAGAAAATGCAAAGGCAAAAGAGTTGCTGGAGTTGACCTCAGGAACACGTGTTTTTTACTTTAAGGGCCATAGTCACATCACTCTGCTGCCTCAGCAGTGAGGTTTTACATCCTGGACCTCAGTGCCCAATAACCGGGGATGACAATGCTGTATTGAGACATAGTAATATGGACCTTCTCTTTGTTCAGACTTTGGGCAGGCAGGATGTCACAAACAGAAAGAACCAGGGCCTTGAGTTCTGTCTTGTCCTCACACATTTGCTCTAAAAATCAGGCAGCAGGCCCATATCCACAACTCCAATCACTTTTCCAAGAAGGAAGATAATTCACAGGCTTCCCCTGAGAAGTCAGTTGTCTTGTTCTCCAGGGAAGTTATTTTAATTTCTTGAAAAATCTGAGGAGGGATGCTAGAAGATTCACACGTTCTGGCTTTAACATGCTCACCTCAACCATATCAATTGTCCCCTGTCCCCAGCTGTCAAAGCCACAAGACAGGATTCTTCATTTGTATCTATCCTGGGCCAGTCATCTCCCCTAGTGTTCAAGGCTTTGGGGGTGGGGGGGGGTTGGCTGATTTCTCTGTACTGTTTTGTGCCTACAATTATTTATTGCATAAATAACCTAGTTTATCTACTTTGAATTATATGATGCTTACTGCCATTATGAGATACCTAGAAAGGTGTTCTTAAAAGTCATATGGCTTTGAAAAGTGGATATAATAAGAAAGTTGAGAGTCTAGAGAGATGGCTAGGTGGGAAAAGTGCTTGCTGTACAAATTTGAGAACCCAAACTCAGTCCTTAGGACACTTATGAATTCTGGGCAGGGATGATGGTCTTTCCTGTAATCCCAGTTCTTGGGAGGTAGAGACAGGGAATCTCTAGGGCAAGTTGGGTAGCTAGACTAGACAAATTGGTGAGCTTTGGGTTCACTGTGAGAGACTTCCTCAATATATAAGGTGGAGAGAAATACAGGAAGAAGACTCTTGATGTCAACCTCTGACCTGTACACATGTGTGAGCCTAAACACATGTGAACATGCATGCACACACACACACACACACACACACACACACACACACACACACACACACACACAAGAAAAAAAAAGAAAACTGTAATTGGAACAGAGAAAAGAAAGGTCAGAAATGGAGAACCGCCGGGCGGTGGTGGTGCACGCCTTTAATCCCAGCACTTGGGAGGCAGAGGCAGGCGGATCTTTGTGAGTTCGAGGCCAGCCTGGTCTACAAAGCGAGTCCAGGACAGCCAGAGATATTCAGAGAAACCCTGTCTCGAAAAACCAAAAAAAAAAAAAAAAAAAATGGAGAACCAAGGAACTGGAGAGATGGCTTAGCAGTTAGGAGTTGGACTGATCTCCTAGAAGACCTGAGTTCAGTTCTTAGCTCCCACGTCAGGTGGCTCACCACTGCCTGAAACCCAGCTCCAGGGGATCTGACCCCCTCCATCCTCCTGGGACATTTATGTGCACATACCTCCCCACTACATATAAGTTAAGATAAAACAAATATTTTTAAAAGAAATGGGAAAATGCTGACCGGTAGATGTAAAGTGTTTTAACCTCAAGAACATGAGGCTGCTGGCGTGCCCAAAGCAGCTGGAGTTATGGAGCAGAAACACTTGGAGCCATGAACAGGAGAGACTTGATGGTGTCTTCAGTTGAGTGAGGCTCATGAGAAAAGTTCAGATCTGCCATTCTTGGAAATTTTGAGCACAGGAGGAGTGAAAGTTCCAGAGGGAGAGGGGACTGATAACCAGAGTCCCTTGCTACGCTCCTCACCCCCCCCCCCAGGCTGTGTCCTGCCTTCCCTTACCTTCAGGACTGTCCAATCCCGCTCTCTAAAACAGATTGGATGACTCAACAATGACCAATTAGGTGTTAACACATCTATCTTTTTAGCTATCTAGCCATCTTTATGGAGAACAAGATCTTAAATCTCAGCTCATCTGGACAGCCAGAGGCTTTGCCTAAATGGCGGAAAGAGTCGTACACATTTTTCATAATTACAATGACTTTTTACAGGGAGAGCCATAACTCCAGCGTGAGAAGAGCCCATGGCAGGTTCTGTGACACGGGCAATGAAACCAGCTGATGGCTGTCTTCGGGCATTCTCTGCTTTCCTGCTATGAACACCTCCCACCAGCAAGCAAAGATAAGATGGCTTCTATTCTGAGAGTCCTTCCTGAGATGAGAGAAACTATATGTACCAAAAGCGTACAGTAAATGATAGGAAGGCAGGGATTAAAATCCAGTACACAGTCTGGCTGGGCTCTAAATGTCTGAGGGTGGAGGACAGTCACCAAGGAGCCATTAGTTGTGACAGGCTTCCTACAGTCAAGCAGGAGAAGCCATTTGTAGACAGAGGACCATGTTCTTGGTGTAGAGATGGGTGTGTCTGAGATGTGGACCATCTTAGGAAAACAGATCCAACTACAGATCATTGAGAGTTTGTTGTCTTAGTCTTTTAGTTGATTAATTGGCTAATATTCCTAATAATCTCTCCTAGTAATTCCCTATGGTATACTCCTGGCTTTAATAGGAATTCCGTGACACCTTACAAATCAGGTCTAAGAGCTCCTTGTTGCACTGCCCCTATAGTCTTATCCAGGCATTTTGGTTCCACCTTTCTTTGTAATGCTGAACAGTCTTACAAATTATACTTCAGATTGTTTGGAGCTGTACTTGCCTTTTAGTCTGTGCTTCCATTATTATATCTAAGCAATTCTCATGGGCCAGTAAGAAGGGAATGTGTCAAAATGGTGATGACCCACAAGCTCTGCTCATTTCTCAGCCCAAGTGCCCCAGAACCTTTCTTGTCTCATGCCTTTCTTTGGCTAATTTCATGGCACTCATGTTTCTCAACTTCCTTGCATGAGTTCTGCCGACAAGTGTTCCAATCAGATGGTCCCTGAATAGTGGGACCTGTTGTATGTTTACCTCCATCCCACATGTCTTACTGTGCAATTTAGAGACTAAGTTCATATACTCCAAATGTGCCACACATAAACAAATACCTAGGCAATTTTACCCATATAGACAACTCACTTGACAGAAACATACTTGGAGAGTTAAAATATCTTTTCTTTTTTTTTGGTTTTTTGAGACAGGGTTTCTCTGTGTGTCTCTGGCTGTCCTGGACTCACTCTGTAGACCAGGCTGGCCTCGAACTCACAGATATCCGCCTGCCTCTGCCTCCCAAGTGCTGGGATTAAAGGCGTGCGCCACCACCGCCCGGCGAGTTAAAATATCTTATGCTTGCCTCTTTCAACCTCTTTTCGGTTCAGTAGATTATGTTGTGACTTAAAGTTTATATGTCATAGAAATTGACCTTTGATATTCTCTTTAAAATTTCTTTCCTTGATCATAATGCAGAAAGGATTGATTACTATGCGTCACTGATTCATCCAACAAATTGCTCTATGATAGCTACAATTCAGGACACAGGATACAAAGGATGGCGAGAAGACAGGCAAGTAAACCAGATGTCATAGGAGAGCTTATCAACACTGATAGGAACGTGGGGAGGGTACTGGAGTGAGGGGTGGGTGTCTAGTGCAGCTGGACACAGTCGGCAGAGTGGGGAAGCGTGGTTAAAACCAAGACAAGACTATAGAATGACCTTCCCACTCTGATTACAATGTCTTCATCTACACAGTTCCACAAGGCACAATCATTTACTAAGGGCAATTATATGTCAATCAGTATGCCAGCTCAGACTTAGAGAGGGATAAAATGCAATCCCTGCTGTCAAAGATGTTTCACCCTGGAGTGATGGACAGAGAAACAAACACTTAAAATAAATGAGGATGAGGGCAGAGGTGGAAGCATGGGAAGGGTGATACCCCGGGGAAGCCTGCCAAACTGTTACTCTCTTTAGAATGTGAAAGGGATGAAAGAGGAATCTCATGACATCCCCTTTTACTGCTTTCATGTGTCTGAATATGTTGCTTCAAATCCCACTGTGCAGTTTTTTTTATTATCTGGAATCTTAGCAGTTGAGGGATCCGGAGTATATCAAAGTTCCCAAGTCTCTGTCTGGACACCCTTCCTAGTTCAGGAAGCAATTAGTCTAAGAAAGACAGAAGTGAGAGTGTAGGAACAGAATATATATATCCTTTTAAAATAATTTAGTAACAACCTTAGGTAAGTGACCAATAATTTATAGAGTCTATTCTTTTTATAGAGATATTTCCTTGCAACTCAACCGGCTAGCTTGCTGGGTTTAGAGGATTAATCTTTGATGTAGTAAATATGTTCTAGCTATAATTCAGTCATGGGGATAAAGGGAACTTAGACTTGTCTTGTATAAGGGGAAATATTGAATGGATTTGTGGAGGACCCACCACGATGGTTTTTAGTGTCTCTTGGCATTGTAGAGTTTTGAACTGTAAGGCAGGCTATGCCATTATTCTACAGATGTGAAAGTGCAGGTTCACGACTGGAACTAGTGTCATTTGCTTCAATTCATGACCTTACGCTTTCTTTCCCTTCCACATTCTAAGTAGCACAACAGTTCAGCAGGCTTTCGTATGGATGGGAACCTTCCCATGCGTCCTCCTCAGCCCCTTATCCTGCTAAGTGTTTCAGAACCTCATAGTACACCAGACTATCATGTGTGGCTAGCAAACTTGTCTTTTGTTTGTTTGTTTTTTGTTTTTGAGAGAGAGAGAGAGAGAGAGAGAGAGAGAGAGAGAGAGAGAGAGAG
>CAJQZJ010034397.1:1385603-1453871 GCA_907164525.1 Lophiomys imhausi
GAGAGAGAGAGAGAGAGAGAGAGAGAGAGAGAGAGAGAGAGAGAGAGGGTCTCACCATGTAGCTGGCCTGGAACTTGGGATGTAGAATTCTGGTCTTGAATTCACAGACATCTTCCTGCCTCTGCCTCCTGAGTGCTGGGTTTGTTTAGGGTGCATATCTTTACTCCCAGCTTCTAACCCCAATCTTACTTGCAGAGCTTCTCTATCCAACTCTTTCTTGTTTTCCCTGTGATCCATGCCTTTCTTAGGCCATGTGCTTCTTCCCCCAATACTTTCCTTAGGCTTCCCCTCCCCTGGCTGCAGAGTTTCTTCTCTGTCCTCATGATTCTGTACTTTTCTTTCCCTCCAATCTGCTCTAGAAACCCTACTCTAGGAGGAGGCCCTTCCCAAAGCAGCTTCGGTGTCTGAGTGCCTCTTGACTGCATCCAGACTCAGCTATGACTGCACCAGCTGCCTGTGCTTAACAACTAACCTGAACTTATTTGGGTGTGTACATATTTGTATGTGTAGAAATGTTCATGTATGCGTGTATGCACATGTGCAGGTGGGAATACATACACATAAGCATGTGTGTGGAGGCTGGAAGCTGATGTTGGGTGTTTCTCTACCTTATTTTTTGAGACAAAGTCTCTTAATGAACCTGAAGCTCACTTCTGGCTAGACTGGCTGGCCAGCCAGCCCCAGGGAGTCTCCTGTCTCTGCCTCCCCAGTGCTGGGGTGACAGAGGCTTGCTGTGTACCGACTTCTTACGTGGGCCCTGGAGGTTCACACTCAGGTTCTGGGCTTGTGCAGCAAACACCTCACTGTCTGAGCCGTTTCTCCAGGCTCTTAAGGCCATTTTGTACCTTTTTCGATTTTATTGATTTACTCAGATTGGACTCTTTGCTGCAAGATTTGCTTATTTTTATGAGTGTTGTGGCTGTGTGCGTGTGCGTATGCACCATGTGCACCGCTGCAGCCTGCAGATGCTTAGAAGATGTTGCCAGGTGTCCTGGAATAGAGTTACAGATGGTTTTGAGTTGCCATGAGCTTTCTAGAAACCAAACTTGGATCCTCTGCAAGAGCAGTGAGTGTCCTTAACCACTGAACCATCTCTCCTGTCCTTGATTAGGGGATTCTTAAGGGGCGAGGCTTCGTGCAGGGTCTCATCCCATGTTACCTGGCTAGAGGTAGGCCTGGAGTTGCATGGTCTGAGAAGTTAAAGTTGCCTGTGCATTGGGGAAAAGAAAAGAAGAAAAGCCAGGCCTTCTGCAGTACATGCCTGTTAATCCCAACATGCGGGAGGTAAGGCAGGGAGATTAGGAGTTCAAGGCCATCCTCTTCTTCATAGCAAGTTTTGTGACCATTCTCAAGCTATGTGAGACCTTTCTCAAAAATCTGAAAAGAAAGCAAGATTGTACTTAGAGCGAATGGGAACAGCTGCTTTGCACTGAGGTAGCAGGCACTTGAAGTTACTTGCGGTTATTCCAGAGATGCGGTTATGTAACCCTGTGAACCAACTGTGGCTGTTGATAATGCTGTGGCCTGTATTAAATAAGAAGACATCACATGGGCAGTAGGTGGCAGATTGGCATGCCCATTGCATGGTATGAATTTTTAAATGGCAGGAGCTTCATGTGTAGACTGTATTGTTAGGAGGAGCACCTGGCTGCCCAGTGGATGACCCCAGTTGCTGCCTAGAGGTCTCTACCTCAGGGAAGGGAGGCCCTGAGAGCCATTTTGACCCAAGTTCAAATTCTCCAGAACAAACAAGCTGATTTCTTGCTCCAACCAGCAGTCACAGAGGCTCCAGTGTGTTTATTGACTCTTGCGTGTCCTTGCCCTGGAGAACAAACAAACAACTCAGCTTGAGTCATCCCCTCCACCAGCCTTACCCAGTCCCATGCCTTGGGTTTGCCAGGAAAATCCCTTAGACCTATGGACATAAAGGAGCCAAAGGTTACAGGTTTCTGTCCATGTATTTCCACTCCTTCCTAAGGAACACTAGTCCTGAATGGGGGTGAGAAGAGGGGCAGAGAACGGCAGTGACTTCCAGTTGCTTGGCTTGAGCTCTATGTGTTGCTTGAGGCAAATCATCTTGCCTCACTGATTCATTCATTCAACAGGTTCGTATTGAATGCCTGCTGTATGTGAGGCCTTCCCCTCTCCTGACTAGGCTTGCTGGCTCTTGCAGAATGCTGATGCTTCCTTCTTTCAGCCAAATGGTTGGAGTCCCACTTGCCTCGGACCCTTATAATAGTGCCCCGTCTCCCCCTTAGCACCCCAGAGAGAACTTTCTTCCTGAGCTCTAGCCATCTCCTTTGATGAAGCTCTGCTAGGTTGCTGTTACCTCTTGGGATAGCCCAACTTGCCTTGTTTCACAACCTCTGCACAGCAGGAAGCAGCTTATGCCCCTCTTGGAGCCCAGCTTTATTCCCTTCTGTTCCCATCTAGTTCTCTCCTCAGGTTGGATTAAGTGGACTGTGTAACCCTCAAAACACCCATGTTTCGTGTACACAGGGGCTTACTGAAAACATATTGCACAATCAGTCTTCTGTAGGAAACAACAAACTAGATGAAATTAAAATCCTATCTTGCAGAACTTCTTAGAGGCTTTAACACATTAATAAATTCTTTGAATCCCAAGAAGAGAGTACGACATCTAAGAATGTCCAAATACTCAGGCCGTGGAACCCTCATTAGATCCTCTCATGCAGTTGGGTGTGATGGCGCACACCTTTAATCCCAGCACTCAGAAAGCAGTGATAGGTGGATCTCTGTGAGTTCCATGGCAGCCCGATCTACAGAGCAAGTTCCAGGGCACCCAGAGCTGCACAGAGAGACCCTGTCTCAAAACAAACAAATAGTGTTACATTAGATATCCACAAAATTCCATGTGGGAAGTGCTGATGTAGTGGGACAAATTAAAAGACAGGAGCCTGGAGCTCAGTCCTTTCTACTTCTCATTTTTGTGACTAAGGCACTCTACTTTCCCCTCACTGGGGAAATGAAATGGTGTGAAGTAAATGATCCTTTGAGACTCCTCTAGTTATGTCTAAGGGTGTCCACAGGTAGACCCAGCATCCTAAGTGCCAGAGAAATAAAACTTAAGGTTGATGTCTGGGTAACCCATAAAAGACACACAAATAATGGAATAAAGCATTTTGCTGGCATGTGGCTGAAGAGAGCTGAGTACACACACTTTGCAAGAAGGGAAAGATGCAGAAATAAAATGCCAATGTTCCTGGTGTAGCTGAGGGTAAAAAGACAGCTGGGAAGGCTCCTTGAAGACGGGAGACAAGAGGATGGTCTCCAACAACAGGCCTAGCTGGGAGAGGGTGTCTGTGGTTTTCAGAGCCTCCTACTTGGCAGGAAAATGAATGCAGAGAATGAAAGACATCTACCTGGGAAGAGTGATGGGACAGCCAGCTTCAAGCACTCCAGGACGCTCTGTCTGGAGCCCTTGGGAAAGGGAGGTTAGCACATTTCACTCTCAGTTAGCCCCTGGGTGTTTAGACAAGATGCTCACATCTGCTAGTGCCCTTGGAAGTGAGTGGATTCCTTAGTGGGTGGCTTAAACAGTTTGCTTCTTCTTGCATTGGGTGTGATGGGGTAGAGTCCTGGATTCAGTTCACGCCTCTGGGCACTGTCACTTAGGGAAGATAAGAATGATGAGCAGAGACTCTTATCTTTATAGCTTTTCTGGTTTGATTTATATGTTCCAAGTGTGTGTGTGTGGGGGGGTCCACATGCACCTGCCTAGTATATAAAGCGTGTGCACTTGTACACACATAGGACATATGGCCAGGCCTTGAAAAGTGATTATGTACCAAAGAGCACTACATAAAGTTTTATTTTATGTGTATTGTTTAAAATGGTGTGTGCACTACATGTATGTGTGGATAATGTTCTGCTTTGTATGTGGGAGCCAAGCTTGTTTTTACCTGTGCAGTTTGTACATGGATGTTTGTGTATATTTTGTTTACACACCTGTGTCACAGGCTCTATCTGCCTGTGCTACTTATGCTCATTTCCTTGTTTTTAGGGGTGGGGTTGTTTGATTAGATCAATAAGTGTTTACTTAGAGCTTACTAGGAGTTGAGCGTATAAGGATTGTGTCTGTCTGTGGAGTGTATCAGCATCTGTGTACGTGCCACGATGTTTTCAAAGTATCTATGTATAGCCCGATTTCTCACTTACTTAAATACTTGGACTTTATACTGCATATCATTGTCAGCTCCTCCCAAGTTCTTCTCGGATAGAGCAGGAGATAACTAAGTATATTTAATGTATGTGTTCCTGCCTAGTGTGGTTACTTTGGAATGGATAAAATCCATGCATTCTGTGACCCTGTTCATTATTGTAATACAAATGGCTCCCGGGTCCCTGCGCCATCTTACTCTGGGGATTTCTTGCTCCTACAGAGCTTATAAAAAAGACTCAAATACTCACTTCTGATTCTTCCTTCCCAGCCCCTCCCACCAAGGAAACAAGGGCAGGATGATTTCAACCCCAGGCATTTGAGAAGCTTTCTCTTTCCTTTTGTTTTTCCCTGGGCTGATCTTTTCTGTCCTTCACTTGGGTCTTCCAATCCCTCGAAAGAGAGAGACAAGGTTTTCTTTTCCCCCAGAGCAAGAGAGACCTTGCTTGAAGGGAATCTGCTCCTGTTTTATAGGGTTTGGGAGTAATGTTTGTTAGTTAAGATAACATCTCAGTAGAATGAGAGAGGCCTCTGCTCTTCCCCCCAAAGAGCTGTTTTTTTATTTTTCCTTAAGGGGGTAGGGGGTACATTAAATAAACCTGTTTTTTTTTAAAAAGTACCCTTGCATCAAGGAAATGTGTTATTATTGTAATTGTCTAATGCTAATTATACTTATTACTATAATAAGCATTTTGTTGTAACAAATGATGTAATCCTCTTTACTTCTGTCGCTGCAGAAGTGAGTGGTGTGTCTATAAGAAGAGGGGGCCCTGGGGAATGTCTGGCAGGGGTATTAGTCTAGGCTCAGTGTACACAGGGAAGCCCCTGCAGCCGCCTAGGAGTCGCAGGACAGAGGATAACTGGGTTATTTGACAATCTAAACTTGCTGGTCCCTGGGAACTTTTTGCTTTAGGGTCTCTCCTGAAAGTAGCTAATCGTTCAGCCAAACCTTCACTTATTCATTCAGCAAGCATTTTAGTACTTGCTGTGTTTTGTATGGTAGAGTCAACTTGAGTGACATAAAGCAAGGCAGATAGGCTGTTGACCTAGCAAGGCCTCCTGCAGCCTAGTAGTGTTGATAAGCTCTCAGGCTCTGTTTTCAATGCTGTAGAGGAAGCAGGTGCTGAGTGGGCCTGAGAGAGCTATGATAGCAGAGGGGATTTATTCCATGTATGCAATACAGCGCTGGGTCTTTGGGGGAGATCACACAGGAATGTGCCACACAGAGACAGGGAGACAGACATTCCAGGGAGAGGGATTGCATTGTTGGTCCAATATGTTAGTCCATGGAAAAGCTGTTTTGCTGTTGTTAACATTAGTACTAAAAAAAACATTAAAAATAGCTTGTGTTACTAGGAGACACTGTATGAGGAACTGTGTGTCTTCTCATTTAATCCTCATAGCATCACTACACGATAGTGCCGACAGGGACGATGAATCAATACTTGCAAAGTGCTTAGATCAGCCAGGTGACACATGAAATCCTAGCTCTTGTAGAGGCTGAGGCAGGCGGGTCACAAGTTCAAGAACAGCCTGAACCACTTAGGGAGACTTTATCTCAAAATTAGAGACTTAAAAAAAGGCTGAAGCTAGCATGTGCTAGGAGATTCTGTGTTTAATCCCTAGTACTGAGGAAAAAAAGCTAAGTATCTGATTTGAATATGAATAACTATTATTATTACTATTATATTTTATTACTTTATATCAGATTGAAAAATATGTTGGATAGTGGGCTGATGAGATGGTTCAGCACATGAAGGTGCTTGTCTCCAAGACTGACAACCTGAGTTTGGTCCCTGGGACCCACATGGTGGAAGGAGAGAACTGACATTCCCGAGATCTCTCTAACCTCCACTCACAGGCTGTGACATGCTGACACCCCCCCCCCCCCCCCGCACACACACTAAATGTAAGAAAAGCTTTAAGTTTAGTAACGTGCCCAGCTTCACATAGGCAGTAAGAAACGGAGCTTAGGGAGCAGACGTGTACAGCTGCACGTAAGGAGTGAACTTCAGCATATACTGTCAGTGGACGGCATGGAAGAGTCACGGGGCTCTACAGCCTCACAACACTCCAGTAGAGTATTGGAAACACTAAACACTAAACCCAGAGAATAGGAAACTATTTCCCCTCTCCAGCATCTGCTTCCTAAACTGATCAGACGCTCGGTAACAAGGAAGACGTCTACAGGGTGGAGAAATCCTATAACTAGTATTCTCTGATTGGAGTTCAATGAAACAAGGGTTAAAAGCAATATTTAAAGATGCAAAAAGCTGGGCGTGGTGGCACAGGCCTTTAATCCCAGCACTCAGGAGGCAGAGGCAGGCAGATCTCTGTGAGTTCGAGGCTGGCCTGGTCTACAAAGAGAGTCCAGGACAACCAGAGCTGTTACACAGAGAAATCCTGTCTTGAAAAACAAAAAACAAAACAAAACCAAAAAACCCTAAACAAACAAAATCAAACAAACAAACAGAAAGGTATGAAAACTTTCATCTGGAACTGATATTCTCTTAAATCTTGACAGTGGGCATACAATCCAAGATTTCATAATTTCTAATATATAATAATGAAAACACTACATTAAAAACAAGAGCCAGACGTTCAGAAGTTGGTAGGAAACAGAACAGCTCTGAATAGAGGCCCAGGTTTTAGCCATTTGTGTAACCAGGCTCCAGGTACATGCTGAAGGTGGGTAGCAATTTTTAATGAGATTGCCAAATCTTTTGGGCCTATAGTGTAAATGGCCTTGTGAGCCATGAGGAGATTTTAACAAGAGGTTAAACAAGATTGGCATTTCAGAAAGGCAATTCCAGAAAGCTAGGACTCATGGCCAGCTGGCCTACTAGATCTCCCCATCCTGAGAGAAGTGGAGGGCCTGGCTTCAAAGATGGCTACTACCTGCTCCACAGCAGGCTCAGCCAACTGAGCTGTGCAGCTGCCCTCCCTGGCTGTGAGACATTAAGGAAGGAGAGTCAGAGCAACTCTCGGCTTAATAAACTCCACGGAGCCAAACCAAATCTCCAAGGTTCCGTAAGTGGCTTGTCAACACGACAATATACCAACAGGTCTTCCCTTATTTCTGTGATAGACACCTCACACCTCCTCTAGCTTTGGGTGGAGGCATTGTCACCTTGGTTACCTCTGTGTAACTAGTGCCAGGCAAGAGTGCAGATCAATAAATCCGTCATGTGAAGGCCAATCACCAGTCTTAGACCTTGGCCCGATGCTCCCATGACTGAAGATTTCATTAGCAATTGAAGGAGTTATTATCTGACTATCAAGAATCCTCTCTCCATCCCATCATGCACGCACATGTGTGTGTGTGTGTGTGTGGATATTTCCACTCTTCTCCTCTCTTACCATAGAGGTGTGCACACAACACAGCAGTACTAGTGGCTACCACGCTCTGCACACCTACCTCATCTCATGCTGCTGGTCCCATTCTCGGCACTTCACACATGGTGACTAAGGTCTAAGAAGAGATTCCATTGTCACCCTCACTTTCTAGGTGAGGAAACGGAGCTATAAAGAAGCCAAGACCTTGTCCGTGGTCACACAACTGTTAAACAGAGAGCCTTAATCTTACTGGTGCTTCTCAAAGCTCCATGAGCATGCCAGTTGCCTGGAGTCTTGTTAAAATGTACATTGCCACTCTGTGTGGTGTCTGGCATTCACTGTGTGTGCATGCATGGGTGTGCGCTTGTGTGTGTGTGTTGCACTTCCTGGGCTAGCATACTACCACTGAATTTCATGCCCGGCCTTCAATTCACTGCTTTTAGTAAGTCCAAAGTGCTGCCGCCACTGTTTGTCTGTTCATAACACTGCAGGCAGTATGGCACCGTATCACATCTGCCCCCTCTTCCTAGCAACCACTTTCTAACTTCTTTTGCCACGACTTGTAAGAGTTATTCCCTGAATTTAAAATAGTTTCGTTAACTGCTGGAGTCACCTTCTTGGGAGACAAGGGGACTTCCAACTGGCTAGATGTTTTGATCTGTCTCTGTGTGAAGAACTGAGCTCAATCTAAGAGAAGGCCGTTATAGACTTACTGATCACTGGCTTTACTTACTTACATCAACTGGATGATGACCACCGGTGGAGGCTCTTCTACCCACCTCCTACTGAAGTCAGAAGTTAAATCAGACCTAGGTATCTAGGGGTAAGTGCCCTACCCCAGGGCTTCTGAGGCAGTCTTATTGATTAACATGCTTCTGAAATTTCCAAGCGCAGATGTCTAGAATTCTTTTTGTAAGCACCTTCCAAAGGCTGAGTAAATGACAGCACCTAGAACAGCAGAGGAGAGGAGAGTTTCATGACAAGAGTAGATCAATGCGTCTATTAGCAAGTATTTTAAGATCCAGTCATTTTATCACAACTGGTCTCAGAGTGACTGCAGGAGTCACAGAGAAGACATCCCATGCCTTCTAATCTCATTGCTTTTTCAGGGAAGTATATTGATGAGGCATCATTCCTTAGATAATTCTGAAGACCAACATACAATTTTGGGAAGATTTTTAAAAATGCAGAGTTTTTTGTTATTGTTGTTTTTTGTTTTCCAGTTTTGTACTGATTGGCAAAAGCTGATTCACAGCTTTCCTGTCTTAACCCAGATAACTGGGAGCGGCTGGCAGCCATTTAGACAGGAAGTGGAACCTGTGGTGTTCTTTCTCACTGTAGAGCCCCTGATTCAATGTAAACCAGGTGTAAGCCTGTTGTACCTGAGCAAAACAGTTACAATGTCAGGGGGAAATTATAGCTTTCCAACAGCTTGGGTTTTCTCTTGGGAAAACCGTAGGCAGTTCATCTCTTGGAGTGATGGAGTAGGGAGGGGTAGGGGGCAGGAATGGGGATAAAGTATTGAGATTTTTATTTTTTGCACTTTTTTCCTGCCCTCATGGCTGTTCATACAGCCCAGGACAGCACATCACCACTTAGCCAGCACCAACCACTCGAGTATTTAATCTTGGGGGCTCTTCCTGTCTTGTCCCAGTAAATTTAGAGGAGGGAAAAATGGATTTTTCATTCATTAAATAACCATCTTTTTCGCTTTGTAACCCTGGCAAACTTGACACTCACTGTGCGGCAAGCCCTCGCTACCCTTGAACTTTTGGCAATCTCAGAAGTGTGTGTTACCGCATCCAGTTCATTTAGAAGGTAACCATTATAAATAACACATTAGGCTAGTTGCTGCAGGATAAGAGAAATGATCCCTGTCTTCAAGACAAAGAAACTGCCAAGTAAAGAGAGGGGCCAAGATCTCAGTGATAAATTCTGATGCTGAGGAATACTCAAGACTGCAGGGGTGCGGCAGCCGCTGGGGAAGCTTGCGCAGTGGATGTCCCTCATGGAGTTTGGAAGGGGCCAGCCTTGCTGACACCTTGACACTGGACTTCTCTATTCTCCAGAACTGGGAAAGCATACATTTCTACCCAGCTTGTGTTATTTTGTTAAAGTAGCTCACGCAAACTTATGAGGATGTTGACTGTATGAAAGGAATAAAAACCACTCATGCAGTCAAATAGCAACATGGGTCATGGAAGATGTTCCACGAAAGAAGTATAGAAAAAGTCAGGGCCTCGAAGTAGGGGAGAAAAGTTAAACAGTGTACATGGGAGAATTTCTCTACACCTTGTAAGTACTGGGTAAATTTTAACAAAATTTTTATGTTCTCAAGAAAGGAAAAGAAATTAAGATTGGGAATTAGGAGATCTGACCCTAGACCAAGAGATGGCAAAGTATAGTTCCCGCCTGTTCTCTCTCTCTTACAAACCTAAAGCTAAGAATGGTTTTAAATGTTCTAAATAATTATATTGATGAACAACAGACAGGAATGCCCAGTTGTGAACACACACAGCTTGTAAAATATGGAATATTGACTATCTGGTCTTTGGTGGGGAAGGTCTGCTAGCCCCTGATCCAAGACAAACTTTGACTATAGACTTTGCCCTGAAGGTAATGGAATCCACCAGGGAATAAGCCAGCAGGAGGATGAGCTGGAATGGGCACAGCACGTAGAGATGCTGAGGACGGGACATGAGCACCAAGCAGACAATCATGAGCAATAGGCCTGGTGACCATGAGTTGTAGGCTAGTATGGAATGTACTAAGACTGTCTCAGAAAATTGAAAGTATGAAAGCGCCCAGAGAGAAGACCAAAGATGAAAATTTAAGACCACTTAACTTACAAGGAGAATGGAGGGAACAAAGAAGACTCTGAAAAGTCATCTGAGAGGATAAGAAAGGATTGGTTTTTTTTTTTTTAAACTACAAATAGAACATGTTGCAAGTGATGTTAAATGCCAAAGAGAACTGAAAAAGAGAACATGTGGTAGAGTTGGGAGGCTGACAGATTGAAGGATGGAGAGGGGGTACTAGTTGAGGGCAGTGGTCAGTAGAAGTAGGTACCATCCACTTTGCTTCCTGTGCAGGAGGCGGCTATGGGCATCATGTTGCTGTGAACCAAATTCTCTGGTTACAAAAAACTAGTTTTGTTTTTTTTTGTCCAGGTTTACAAAGACTTTCTGTTTCACCACACCAAGGTGAGGTGAAAGCGAGGACGCTTTCCAGTCCTCAGGACCCTCCTCGCAGGTGACAGTGATCACCATAATTTTCTGGTCTTTGGCTTCCCAATATCAAACTATCTGCACCAATCTATTTTCCATCTTCCTGGAGTCCTGGCTTTCCTTCCCTTCTGTTTTCAATCAGATCATTGCCTCGGATTTAAGAGTTGTATGGTTTTAGAGGTTGGCAGGTTTGGCAAATAAAAATACAGGGAAAGTCAGCTGTCAGATAACAACAAAGATTTCCAATGTGTGTCTCATTCAGTATTTGCCCATGAACATTTTGTATTTTACCCGGAAATTCTGCTTCTCTGCTTTCTTCCTTTGTCCCTTTGTGAATCTTCCTTCTGAATGCATCTGAAAGTTCAACCCTGCTCCTTCACATTGTGAATTTAAGACTGTGTTTTGTCAACAAACCCCAGTTCCAGTGGCGATCCTCTATTTGTGTGTTCTGTGACCCAAGTGTTTGGGCATTTTGGTTTCTCCAGATTCACAAATTACCTCTCAAGACTCTTATCAGTACTAAACGTAATATTTGGTTTTGTGTGCATCTAAGCTTCCCCTGTCCGGCTGATGGGTCCTTAGTCTGCGTGCCCTCTGCTTGTACACTTGGTCTGTCCTTCATTTGTATTGCTGTGTAGGTATTAGTCAGGGCTGGGCTAAGACGTGGGGATTGAGTATTGCCTTTCTCACCAAGGGATGACCTATCTGGATCATTTCTTACAACATTTAAGGCTGGTGTCCACCCACAGAGGCCTCCGGATAGGACACACTGAATCACTCGAGAGGGGTTCTTCAGGGATTTCTGGGGTGAGTCTCCCAGCCCACACTCTTTTCACCCCACCGTGCTGGCTTTGCATAGGTTTTCTGAGTAGGATGGTAGCAAGGAAGGGTTTGGCAAGCCTTTGGGTGAGGACCGGGGAATGTGGGGGAACCAGAATAAACATTATCACACTTCCCTGTTATTCAGATAAATGATAAATACCGCATTAGTGGCGACAGGATGCAGATAGCAAGGGGGTAGGTAGCAAGCCTTCAATGGATTTTCTTTTCAACCATCAACTCCGAGCCAGAGGACATAATTCCATTTGCCCAGTGTGGCTTCTGTGCTTGTCCTAGATAGCCAACCCTAAGTGGCTGGTAGGTGGGAGAGTCAGTTGCTCCTGCTTCCTCTAGCCTGAAGCTTACTCCCAACCATCCCCGTTGAACTGTTTATCTGTGTCTTTCATCCCAGCTGCTGGGGATATGGCTAAGCAGCCAGGTTATGTAGATCTCCGGGCTCTGATTTTTATCTCAAGCCCTGGAAAAAGAAAACCTCACACCTGACCAAACTCAGTAATAGAAGGTATTTTTTCCTTTCCCTACTTGGTCCCCTGGAGGTTATTTCACTGGAAGGGAAAGCAGGTTGATGTATTTTTAAATGGCTTTGATTTTATCACCTTGCTTAATGATTTGGCACATTATTTATTAGAGGGGGAGCTTCCCAGAGGTGCCTGGCCCATTAACGTATAAATAATGTGGCAAATAGTTCAATAGAGCTGTAAAAAAAAGTGATTTAGAAATAAATTGACCTCTGTTTGTTACATGTAAACGAAGGCCCAGGGTCATAATGTATTTTGTGCCCTTAAGCTGAGGTGGTGGGTTGTGGTGAGATGAGCAGGGGGGTGGTACAGACCAGGGGTGGAGGTGAGTGTTTCTTCATGCAGCCCCCCTTTTCTCTGCTGTGATTGAAGGTGTGGCGGGTGTGATATGGGCTGCATAGGGGGGGGGATGTGTAGCTTAGTGAGTGGCGCCAAGCTGTTGACAAGGTCATTCCTGCAGGACACAAATCCCTGTGTACAGTTCTGCCATTGTTGAGAAAGTGACATTTAGTCCAGAAGACTTAATGGTCTGGATGACTTCTGTCTGAAGAGAAGCTGGAGTTATCCTGAGTATGTTTAGCTCATGGACAATGAGCTCCTTTGATAGAGCTGTGTGCAGCCTGTAGTAGGCAATCTGCAAATATTTATTATAAATATTAAACACAGGTTGGAGATACGGGTCAGTTAGAAAAATGTTTGCTTACTCTGCCCAAACCATGGGTTCCATCCACAGTCATGCATAAAGCCAGGTGTGGTCGCAAACATATTTAATATTAGCACTTGGGAGGTGGAGACAGGAGGATCAGGAGTTCAAGGCCACCCTTGGCTACATAGTGAGTTCAAGACCAGCCTGAGACATATGAGACACCCTATCTTTAAAAGCAAACAAACAAAAATGACGAACCAAATAAATAAATAATTAAGTACATATTGACATATATAGCATGTCTAACAGGGGGAAAAGGTACAGATAACTTACCATTTATCTGCAAATAACGACTATTCTAGCTACATTTATTGAAAGTTTAGTAGGTACCAAGGCATTTTGCTATATATTTTATATTTGTAACCTAATTAAATCTTTCACATGTTTAGATTGTGGTGTGACACATGTTCAAATGAGTATACAAAGAACGTGTGTACACTGTAACAAATAATGTGACAAATAGAAACATGAATGCCAGGATGATAAAATTGAATAAATAAAAATATCTTTGAAGCACCAGAGCACCCTGCCTCCCTCTCCTGACCTCAATCTTTCCTCTTCCCAAAGACAAGTACCCTGTCCTTCCTGACTGCTCTCCTGACTTTTCCTCATAGTTTTAGTACCATGCACAATACTATCTTGCCTGTCTTGTGAATTTTATATAAATTCACTCAAACTGTTCTCTTGTGTCATCCATATCTTACTGAACGTCTTGTTATGAGATTCATCCTTGTGCACATGCTGGTGGATCTGCTTGTTTTCATTACGGGGAGTATTTCACTGCAGGAAATCGTGGTACTAACTTTGTACAGGAGAGAGCATCTGCCTGCTTCCCAGTTTTTATCAGCTGGAAGCCATGCTGACTGGATTCCTGGGGCATACATCTTAGCCTCTGCTTTGCAGGATGTGAACATGGTGGCAGAGTGCCCACATTATAGAGTCTGTAAGAGATCAAGTTTACTCAGTAATTACCTTCCACATTGCCTTCCGAGGTAGTTGTACCACTCAACGCTGACCAGGACGTGTAAGCATCCCAGTTGTACATCCTTACCTACTCTTGGTGGTACCAAAGTTTTCTGATTTAATCTTTGTAATGTTATATGGTGTTAGAATTATTATTATTCCCATTTTCAGGGGATTACACTGAGGCTCAGGGCATTTAAATTTAATAGATTTAAACTTGAATTTCCCCGATATTCTATAGATGATAAACAGTGGCAGCAGCACTTGAACTCAAGGCTGAGCCTATAAATACAAGCTTTGCTGTTAATATTTACACTTTGTTTTCATAATAGATGCTTGATAGATTTGAGGTAAATTTTCTAATTTTTTAAAGCGCATGCAAGTTTCTTAAATATTACATTTTTGTTGTTATATATTTGTGTTTACTATCTACTTGTGCATTGGCTGGTGGCTCTGTAATACAGACTTGAGTGTAAGACATCCAAAAGAGGCTCCTGGAACGGTCCAGACAACCCCTCTGTATAGATAGAAAGGATGGGAGGACAAGTCCAGGGAAGAGGATCCACCCAGGAGCCAGAAAGTCTTTTTTTTTTTTTTTCTGGGCCACCTTAATTCCTGCTACTGCTACTGTTTTAACTCATTCCCTGTACTTCATGCTTCCAAAGGAAACCCTTAATATATGATCAAAGGCCGCTGTCTGGTTTCAGGGTATCTTGTTGGTTGGGCAGAGTTTCCAGTGGGCTTTAGGGCGTCTTTCATCCCAAGAGCTCAAAAGCCTCCCACGGACATTAACCTATTAATCACCAAGCTGCTCTGTGAAGTTGAGAGCTCGTCAGTGGGTGCCTCCCCCGCTTCCCAGGTAGAGAAACTGAGTCCATGACTTGTCCAGAACTGCCCATGGAGTCAGGGCGGAGCCAGGCAAGGATCCTGGGTGTCCAGCTCCTTTACTGCCAGCAATTCAGGGCTCCAACTTTCTGCACATTCAGCAGGAAAAAAAAAAAAAAAAGAAGTCTCTAAAAAATGGGGAAAGCTGGGACTGGAGGCAGTTCAGGATATCCTGTTTTGGTTGCCTTGGGCGAGGAACTGTGCACTCCTCAAGACCAGGGCCCGGCTTGTCTTCAGTTCCTAGGTTCCCTTGGTACATGGAAGACCCTTAGTAACTTCATGAGGGAATCAGTGGCTCAAGTGAATGAATGACAAGTTGCTTAAATTTGTCTTACTAATCCTGGCCTCTTCCTCAGTTCCACCTTTTCTTAATACCAATCAAGACCCTTGTAATGGAGTATGGGGAAGAGAAACTGAGCTTCTCAGGGTAGGATGTGAGTGTGGGTGGAGAGAAGAGATGCCTAACCTGGATTGGCCAGGAATGGAAGAAGGCACAGGTGGAAGGTGCCCCGGAGACCCACATCTCTTGCCTAAGGGGGAATCTACAAATGAAACTAAATTTTAAGTTAAATTAGGAATTCTTTGGGTTTATGTTGCTTGAGCAATTATGGCCTTCTCCTTCCACTGTGCTGGCAGAGCTGTGGATTGTGGGGCCAGATAAAAATGTAAGTTCTGTGTCTCCAGGTACCCATCATCTTTGCCACATCTCAGTGGGTTTCACTCTCAAGGGTGCTCAGAGGTCAGAGAAGCCACGCTGTGATTTAAGGTAGAGGAATTTCCCTAGGTTATCGTTTCAGTAGAAGATACCTAACTCAGTAATGGGGTGGGTTGGAAGATGACCCTGTTTATAATCTGTACGTGTCTGTACGTGGGTTTTGTCTTGGATCTTCCTGTGTAGGGCTGTGCATATATGCTAATGTGCTTAGCTGTTCTATGGGAGTCTTCATGAGTGGATGCACTAGGCATGGGAAGATCCCATTTGCTCGTTCTGGATCTGGTGCAGCTTTTCTCTGTTTTGAGACCTTCCTTCCCTCTCTGCTCACTTGTTATCAGTCAGTCAGAGGCTTCTGGAGTGTGCTGAGGTTGTGAGCATTCACTCCCAATTTTCCCAGCATGCCTTTGTTTCAGTCACCCATCTGATCCCATCTCTATCCCTAGGCGGGCTTCCCGCTGCCTGCGTTTATCTCCCTGTTTTATGATGTCATTTAATTAGCTCACACACAGTAGTTTTATGGGACAAACACAGCCTTGTTTGCCTTATAACTGGATTTCATGACTCTATGGGGACGGGTCAGAAAAATCCCAGCCCAGCCATATTTGGAGCTCAGGAATGCTGGGTGATCGGGAACCTGGGGATTTTGGAAATCATCTTACACAGAGCTAGCTCTGTCTTTGATAACCTGGGAAAGAGTCCCCTTCCCCATGTTGCTTCACAATCACCATGTATAAATAACCCCCTAGGAAAATGAGTGGACTGTGCCAACCTTAGGGATAAGAGAGAAACCATTTCTTACTTCTCTGATCTTCATTGCCCATGTGACTGTCACACTACTTCGGCCCACGGGCAGAGTGGCCACTCATAGGGTATTTGGGAAACCTCCTGAACCTCGACTCTAGGAAAATGAGATAATTTTTATTTTATTTTGTTAGGAACACATTAAAGTAGAGCTTACGGGTTGAAGAGACGGCCTAGTGGGTAGATTCTTGGAACCCATATATGGGAAGAGAGAACCAAGTCTAGGAAGTTCCCCTCTAATTGCCACAATGGGCTGTGGCAGCCTTTCATGAGCACATATACATGCAACAATAATTAAATAACAATAAAATAGGACTCGTGAGAAAGGTAGAAAGAATCAGATACGTTTGATGGAGAGATTTGTGGATCATGGGAGACATCTGGGTATTGAGCCAAATAGTATTTGTCCAGGTGTTAATAGAGGAATTTATATTTAGGAAGCCCTTGTTTATATTAAGAATATATATATATATTATATAATATTAACATATTAATCATGTACATATATGCATTTGTGGGTTTTTTCTGCGAGTTAGGTTGTTGTTATTGTTTTAAAGGCGAGGTCAGGAAGTTCTGGGGAGATGTAAACATGAACTGGCCAAAGCCATCCTACAGAATGAACCATGTCTGGTCTTCTAGCACCTTCAGTGACAGAGCCAGCCTTTTGCTGCCATGTGTGACAATCTTTACTTCCACAGCTTTTCCTTCTTCTCTTGTCCACAAAGTCTCTGGTGTCCCCTACATACAACTACACAAAATCCAGAAACTAGTTCCCTTTTAGTGTTTATCTTTTAAATTATGTACATTTCTTGATTATGTCTGCATTCAGGTTTGTGCACAGGAATTCAGGTACCCATGGAAGCCAGAGGCATTGGATCTCCAAGAGGAGCTGGAGTTACAGGTGGTTGTAAGCTGCCAGATATGGGTGTAGGGAATCTAACTCTGGTCCTCTTCAGGAGCTGTGAGTGCCCTTAAGCCCTGAGCTGTGTCTCCAGCCCTGTGAATCATTTGATAAGTAAATGATTCTTGGCAGGAGTTTTTTCTTTGCTTGTTTGTTTGTTGAGATAGGATCTCACGTTCTTCAGCCTGACCTTGAACTTACTATGTAGCTGAGGACCTTGTGTGATCCTCGACCTCTAACCAGGAGCACTCCTAGGATTACAGACCTATACTAGCTCATTTTGTTTGTGTACTACTGGTGGTCTAACCCTACCAACTGAGTTATATTCCCAGGGTGATTCCCCCTCAGCTTTAGACAACATATTTCCTTGACTTGTGGTTTATGAGTAACTCAGTTGATGAATGTGAAAGCCAGACAGAGGCAAGGGTGGCTCAAGAAGCCAGGAGAAGTCAGTGTCTTTCATCTTCCTGTCTCCTCCTCTGGCCCTCTGCTTCCTCAGGGGTAAGACTGTAAGCCTTGGCCCTTAGTCTTGCCCTCCCTCTGTCCGCTCTTCTCTCCCACATCACTCTGGTTCTCATCATTTCCACCTCTTTCTTTGAACGGAACCATGGTTAACACATCTTTGAAGTCATTCTGATGTTCTTCAATCCAGTTTCTCTGAAATCACAGAAGAAATGAAGATCTGTGTGTGAAGGATGGCCTGAAATGGGTGGGAAATGGTGGGCAACCAAGGGAAGGAAAAGAAAGAGCAACTGAGGCCAGTGTTGGCCCGTGTATCAGTGACTTTTGCATATCTGTGACTACTTGACAGCTTAAGGGAGGGGAGTTTGTTTTGGCCCATGATTTCAGAGAATTTCAGTTCATAACGGCAGGGAAGACATCATGGTGGAACATGCTTCTGGGACTCCTCAGATCACAGGGACCAACAAGAAGCCGAGCTATACCAGAAACAGACCCAGGCTATCCCCTTATTACAGGCTAGACCTTATGTCTCAAAGGTTCCATAAGCTACCAAAACAGTACCACCAGCTGGGGCCCAAATGCTCAAACACATGACTCTGTGGGGGGCTTTTTGTACTCAAACTGTATGTGGGTTTGGAAAGGATATTATTGTGCATAGAGACTGATAGTTGTTAACCTAAACCTTAACCATAACTAAGAAGAAATAATAGAATTCTAATCGCAGGCATATGGACTTATTTGCATAAATCAATGTGCTATACACTTGAAATAGGGTATTTAAAACAGCACTGTCCCCCTGCTCCTTCTGGAGTGATCTGGAATGGTTTAGCTTTATCTGGAGCCAGATTTGGACTAAAAATCTCAAAGCAGAGGTGAGAACTAACCTCTCTGATGCCTGTCTCCAGACTCTACCTGGTCAGGGAATCTTTAGAACACTTAGCCCCAATCCTTCCTGCCACTGCTTGCAGAACCTTACAAGTCTAGTGATGTGTACAGTTTCTCTCAAGTGTCCCCTCCTCCCTGGGAGCTTGTGACAGCACATCACACCTGAAAAACCATTAGGCACAGAAAGTTTTGGGACTGGCCCCAGCACGCCTGTGTTGTCCTATCTCTGAATGACTTCAGAGAAGGTGAGGGTGGTGTTCAGTGGATGCTCCAGCCTCCCCTACTTCTTTCTCTGAATTGCCAATATATTTTCTCTGACAGTTTGCACAGATAGTTAAGATACCGTGTAATTACAGTTGCATTTGAAAAGCCAAACATGATTTATTTCTGACAAGCTCAGTCATCTTTGGGATGGCTTGGAGTGTTTGTGTGCATGAGTGCATGTGTGTATGGTTGGCTATCTTTTTGTAGAACAGAGTAGGTTGTAAGTTCTATGGCTGCATCCCATCCAGAGTAAAATTCTTCTATTGAATGTAAGAGATACTAAATTTTATAAAGCACTGGAGTGAAGGCCAATTCCATACCCCTAAGAGACTGTGCAGTGGGAATTATGTGATTTGCACCAGGGACAATGACAAACTTAGAAGTAACAAGGCAAGGACAGAGATCTAGGAAGTGGTAGGCAATGGAAGGAGGCCAGTGGGAGCCCAGTGAATGGCTTATCAACAGGAATTCCCCAGAGGAGAACCTTGAGCCTTGAGGGACGGGGACTGTTTAGAGGAAGAGGCTAGGGCTACAGAGGGTGTCCCTGAGAGAAGAATGGCCTCAAAGAAGGAAGCGTTTGCTGTGAGGAAGCTGTCCAGCCCAATTGAAGATTGTCTGGAGGAAGAGGTCATAGGAAAGTAGAAGAGGGGGAAGAGCTGTCCAAAAGTGCTGACTAGTGTTCTATCAAACTACTCTGGGGACACATATAGGTAGCACCTTCTAAATATCAAGTTCAAAGGCATGTGGGACTTCCCACTAACTTCAAGGGATTGAACTTGAGAGAGGCAGGGAAGGTCTGGATGAGGTTAACTGAAGGGGAGTGGGCGCAGAGGTGCCTGAGGACATTATCAGGCCTCTCTGGCTGTTGCTAATGATGTTCTTTCCACTTGGGGCAGTGGAAAGAACAAATGAACCCAGTTTCCTTCTAGTTCCAGGAGAGTTTAAGGTTGGATAACAAATAGCGTGATTTCTCCAAGTGCAGTGTACCGCTGCACTGTTTTCTGTGCCCTGAAGTTGGTATGGACTAGGAGCACACCGCTCGCTCGCTGCAGGGCAGAAAGATACACTGCGATAGGGCTCAGCTTTAGCTGCCAGGTAGCAGGGCAGGAGGGGGGTGGGTGTACTTGTTTTGCTCTGGGCGTCTCTCTCTGGCTCAGGCTTCTGTCAGTACAGACCTGCATCCCGGCCCCGCCCAAGCTGTTGATTATACCCCTTGGGATGTATCACTGCTCCGAAAGCAGATGTGCCAGATGTGACATGTTTGAAAGAAAAAGAACCCTTTCGCTTAGAGCCTTGGGGAGAGCTGCTAATCACTACCCTGCTGTTGCTCCTGGGAAGGGCAGGGCTGAAGTGGGATGGATGGCAGCTAAGCACTCCCAGTACCTCTTCAGAGGGCATTACTTGCAACTCTTAAGGAGACAGATGTGGGACACGGGGAAGGAGAGGAGAAGAAAGAGAAACTGAAGCCCCTATCAAGTGAAGAAACTTTGCATGGTAGTGTGTGGACTCACTGGGTTGAGTTCCATATACAGGGTGTGTGTGTGTGTGTGTGTGTGTGTGTGTGTGTGTGTATGTGTGTGTAAGAGAGAGAGAGAGAGGTCTCTAGGAAATCAACCCAATAGGATCATCTCAATTAATCTACCGCATTCTCCTGAAAGACCCAGGTGGCTTCCTGGTCCACACTTCCCTACTACCCGACAGTAGGTTTTCTCTGTGTCCTCAGAAGCAGAGCTCAGGACTTTCTGTGTGTCTGTGTGTCCTTTGCCTGAGGGAATCTGATTGAGTGTTGTTGACAGATGTCTCAGTCTGTGAATTCCCAGCATGCTTTGCTTAGTATTTCCTTGCCAAGGCAGTGCCTAGGGTATGGTACTCAGACACCATGGCCTTAGTTGTTCAGCTACTGCCAATCTTCTCCAGAGCTGATGAGGTAGAGGAACAATTCCTTTGATAATACCAGGATGGGGCTAGGAGAAAACATACAAGAAAAACTTATGGGCATATCTTATGGGCATATATTAAAAACTGTTGTGAGGTCAAAATGAAGTCAAACACTGCTACACAATACCCAGGACATGGACATGTGTTTGGTTTTGTTTGTTTGTTTTTATTTTATTTATTTATTTTTTTTACTATCTACAGCCTTAGAAATGCAGTTATTTCAAAGTAGTCTGCTCAGATTCCAAGGAGGTAATTTTTGATTCCGTTTTTGTTGAAATGTTGCCATTTCCTATTCTTCCCATCTAAACCCGAGGAAGGGAGAGCTGTGGCCAAGACACTCTCAAAAGCTAATGCTGTGAACTTTAATGCTGGTGCTTCAGTAAAGAGAGATCTGTTGTCTCTATCAGCTAGAAGCCCACCAACTAAGTCAGATTCCAAAATAGTATTGCCCCTAATCTGTCTTTCATCCCAAGCATGGAATTAAATCTAACTCAACCCCAACTCCTTTCCTTCCTTCCCTGCCCCCAATTACCCAGAATGATTTGGGGGTAGGAAGACAAGGGAGGGGAGGGCAAGATGAGCAATACCTCTGGGGAGAGGGGGAGGAAAAGGCCCAGTCGGAGCGACCTGGAGGAGCCAGTGTGGTATCTGGGAGCCCCGGGCATGATCCTGGTACCTGCCAAGCCATGAGTCACAACTTTGTTCTCCATGGCATTTTGTTGGGGGTGTGTCTGGGCTGGCAGCTGGTAAACAGGCTGCCTTGGGTAAGGTACTCCCTGCCTTGGCCCTCTCCCTAACTTGGATAGACCCTCCTTCCTTTGTACATACTGATTTCACAAGACCCAGGCAGAGCAAAAGAAAATGCATGCTACTTAGTTCTTGGTCTTTAGCTGCAAAGGAATTATACAGAGACTAAATCAGGATGCAGAGAGCCTTGAAGCTTCCAAACATGAGAGGTCATCTTGCCCAGCACCTTGAGCATCATCCCCCTCAGGGACGATGAGTTGCCCCATGCTGCCAAGTTCCCTCTCATGACAGGGATCACACTCTATCCAACCCCTCCCACTGTAGTCATTGCCCAAATCCAGATAGGCATCCACTGTGGCTGGATAGGGATCTTTATAGGGGTGAACCTGTGCTGGCGGATGAAACAGCATCTGGAAACACCAGGAGCATCTCCCAAGACCTGGTATCTAATGCCCAGCCGCTGGCTTCAGTTGTGATGTGTCAGTTTCTTATCTACAATCTGGGACCGGGCCTAACCTTCCCCCCTGGGGGCAGGGGGAGCAGGGCCCCATGACTGTTTCCTGATGGGAAAGGATGATTAGGATTATTATTGTTTATTAAGCAAGACAGCCATCAGCCTGACTCCAAACCATGTAGTTCAGCACAGTTACCGTCCTTGGGACTCATGAACACACAGCTCCTTCCCTCTCTATCCTTAGCTCACATCTGCCAATCCCACTGTAACTGCTCAAGATAGGACTTAGGGGAAGGATGGTGCCATGTTGCCTTCCCTCTGGCCTCATCTTTACAGCCTGGAGCAGGTTTTACTCTCTTATTCCAGATTTAGATACCGTACCAGCGTCCTGTGCCAGATTGGGGTTAAAGCCACTGTAGCCGAGCCAATTACATTAGTCCATATACACTGTGTGTAAGAGGCCTCTAAAATTCACTAAGCTTGATTGGGGAGTGTCAAATATCTAAGCAATAAATAAATAAATAAATAAACAAATAAATAAATAGAGTGTTGGGAGTCAGGACCCCTCTGAGCTGTCTTTTTTCTTCTATCTCTGCATGATACCAAAACATAACAATAGCTTTTAAACAGCAGCCTGTAGTTATAAGGTGTTTTTCTTTTGTAATCGTACAATAAACTTGTGTGCTTGGAATGCTCGCCTTCATTTTACAGAAGAGGAAGCCGAGGTGAAGGTCTTTGTTTCACGGTCATAGGCTTGGTCCCTGAGAGAACTGGCACTTGGTTGGAGCCTAGGGAGTGCTGACATGGAGCTAAAGCTCTTTCTGTCATCAGGAGAAACAAACCAAGCTTCACCCTCACAGGCACACCTCACAGGGGTTCTTGATCAAAGGAAATGGCACATAAAATATAAAGGAAATCGAGGCAAAGGAAATACTCAGTAAACTTGGGAAAGAAGTGTTGTCATCTACAGACTGAGAACATTTAATGACTGACATGCTAGGAGTTCCAGAAGGAATCTCCAGCCACTGTTATTCCAGCTCTCTCCTCCCAGACACATTGTTACCCTGTGTTGTCCTCCCCAAATCTCAAAGACTTAAGAGGAGCTGGACCCAGTGTGGTATCTGATCAGTCTGTTTATTACTGATTTTTTTTTCCTTGGGCCTGAGTCTTTATGCTGCTATCCCTTTAATTCTGTTACTAGAGAAAGGAGTAGGAGCTATTTTATTCATGTTACATGTGATACAGGCACATAACGCTCACACACCGGGAGGGAGGGGCAAGATATGGATGTCGATCTGGAAGCTCCTAATACAATTTCCATTCATGTGCTGAGAGACACAAATCCATAATCTTCAGCCTAAATAACACAAAATCCCTTGGCCTTTTCTCTTCATGTCCAGCTTTTAAATTATACTGGACATTCAGGTTCTCTCTGGGAGGTCAAAGCCGTCAAGAATATGAAGAGCTTGTATTTCTTCTACTCCGATTGAGGCTGTTCTTGTTTTTGCTTCGTCTGTAGTACAAACTCCTTACCAGGACTCCTTTCCTTTAATTCTATCTTACTGACATTCTGTGCATGGCTGCAAGATCTGTCTTCCTAAAACATAGCTCTAATCACACCCCTTTCTGCTTAGAAGCGTTTGCCGACTTCCACAGTGCCTTGGTCAGAGTCTACCTGCCACACGCACTTTCTACTCCCGTGATAAAACACCATTACCCAGCCGGGCGGTGGTGGCGCACGCCTTTAATCCCAGCACTTGGGAGGCAGAGGCAGGCGGATCTCTGTGAGTTCGAGGCCAGCCTGGTCTACAAAGTGAGTCCAGGACAGCCAGAGCTGTTATACAAAGAAACCCTGTCTCGAAAAACCAAAAAAAAAAAAAAAAACAAAACACCATTACCCAAAGCAGCTCTGGGTAGGAAAGGGTTTATTTGACATGTCTACATCACAGTCCATTATTGAAGAAAGTTAGGACAGAAACTCAGGGCAGGAAGATGGAAGCAGAAACTAAAGCAGAGGTCAGAGGAGATGAAGGAAAGCTGCTTAGCAGCTTGCTCCTCCTGGCTTGCTCAGTTTCCTTTCTCATACACCCCAGGACCACCCTCCCATGAGGGGCACCACCCACAGTGGACTAGACCCTTCTACATCAATTATCAATCAAGAAAATGCCCCACATTTTTGTCTACCAGTCGTCAATCTGACAGGAGCATTTTCTCAAATGAAGTTCCTTCTCAGAAGACTCTAGCTTGTGTCATGTTGGCAAAAACAAAACAAAACAAAAAAAAAAAAAACTAGCAAAACCATGCAGGCACTCAGCGCTTTCTTAGAATGGTCTAATTTTATGGACACATCAACTCTTGTATTTTCACCCAAAAATGAGAAAACTGAGGCACCCAATAGTGAGACATTCTGTTTAGTTGTGGAAAAGAGGCGCAGCTGAAGACTTAACTACGAACACTTGGGTCCTGGTACCCACACTATCTCCATACAACCTGTGTCCCAAGAACCAGGTCTCAAAGGGACCCACTTGAATGCTTGGCATCTCAGGTCAGGCTGGAGAGCGGCTGTTTCAATATCAGAGTAACTTGCTCCCAAATACCACGCACAGCACCTGATGTGGTAATGCTCACCAAATGCTTGTCATAGAGATTCAGACATCTTCAGTCCTGTAGGTTTTTTTGACTCTGGGTCAAAGAACCCTGAGCTGGGGCTGGGGAGATGGATAAGTCAATAAAGAGCCCATGCACCATGGTTCATATCCCCAGGACTCACATAAAAAGCTGGGAAGGAGGCCAGCCTGTAGTCCCAGTGCGTGTAGAGAGAGAGGCAGAGACAGGTGGATTCCTAGAGCTTTTAGCCAGCCAGCCTAACAGCATCAATGAATTTCAGGTTCAGAGACTCTGTTTCAATAAACAAGGTGGGGGGGAGATTGAGGAAGACACCGGATGTTGACATCTGGCATGTGCATACACACACACACACACACACACACACACACACACACGCATGCACATATGCAGCGCACTCCCAGTGTTTGGTGGAGTAACCCTGTAGGGATGAGGTCTGACTCTTGTCCAAAGAGAGCACTCAAGCTAGTGAATGTGACTCCACTCAGATCTAAGACAAATATTTTTACTGAATCATCACACATTTTGTAGATTTTCGACAAGAGCTTGGAGGCCGTGGTTTGCCTGTAGTGGGATGTGGGCACTCCATGCTCTTTGGTGTGTCTAGTTGCCCTTCAAGATGTGTGACCTGGTTGTGGCACAGAATTTGGCTGCTCTGTGTCATGTGCCTCCACAGGGTGACCTCCTGGGAGCTACTTTACAAAGTAAGAGGCAGCTAGTGACTTGTCCCTAATAAGTCAGAGGACAGGAAAAAATGTTCCTAAACCACTGGAGCTCAGACAAAGGTCTCAAAGGGACCCACTTGAATGGTTGGCATCTCAGGTGAGGAGAGCAGCTGTTTCAATATCAGAGTAACTTGCTGATGCGGTTTCTTGGCTGTGTCCCCCTTGCCCTGGCCACCTGCACTTTGCCTCACCGCCCTGCCCTGAAGCAAAAGCTGAGATCTCAGATTTTTGGGGAAAGTGAGATGCAGCGTTGCCTGACAAATGGGTGGGTCCCCGTCACCCACCCAGTTTACGAGCACTGGGTGGCTCCCTCCTCAACATCCTCCCTCTCTTTATGGCCCTGCGCAATCTTTGATGTCTTCTTCTAGAACAGGGGTGGTAGGGGAGAAAGAAGCCACCCTTAGCCAAGGAGAGCCTCCCAAGGAATTCTCAGGTGAGGGAAGGGGCTCCAGGGAGTAGTCAGCATAAAAAACTGTGAGCTGGACAAACTGGCACACAGAACATCCCTCTGTATCGCTTTGAGATATGCTGTGTTGTGGTTAGTCTTTTTAATCGTGTTAGAATACTCATGGATTTCTGAGGGAGCCAGACCAGCGTTCAAATCTTGGCTCTTGACACTCTAGCTTTTCACCCTAGGCAGGTTGCTTAGCCCTCTGAGCTTCAGTTTCCTAATCTAAAATGAGTTCACACAGTGCACTGAGAGAGCTATGTGAAGCATGCGTGTAAAGGACCCACTGGTGTGTTAAAGCTAACCCTGCCCCCTAATTTAAAGACAAGTTCCTTGACAGCACACACTTTTCTAGCTTGCTTCTCCAGACTCCCCCACCTCCTGCCACTCGGGCCTCTTTCTATGCTCTGTAGAGAAGTACTTTTTCCTCACTTTCCTTACAAATGTGCAAAGCCAGAATGCACACCAGTTTTCTCTTCAGACCTCTGGCCTCTCCAAAGCCTCGGATGAAAAGGGTGAACAGAAAAGGTCTTCTACCCAGGGAACCCTGCAAACGGCCATCTTCCCCCTTGACAATTTGCCATGTCTGCCATATTCCCTCTGTCCTCCATTAACGTGATTTTATTTGCTTTGCTCCTATTCTTGTCCATCTATAATTTTTATTTTATAGCTATACCATAATGGTCTGGGGCCATCCCTACTGAATCACCAGCTGGTCTTTCTTTAGAATTTAATTTGGTTTTTATTAAAATTACCAAAATTCTCCCTGGGCAGGTGTAGACCTGGGTAAGGCACAGCTCTCTGTGTTGCTGACTGTGAGGTCCCTCCTTCACTGGTCTGTTTCCAGCCTCTTTACCTTTGGTTCAACCACAGAGGGGGTTGAGTGTTCCTGGCATAGGCAGTGTGTGTGTGTGTGTGTGTGTGTGTGTGTGTACGTGCACTCATTTGTCTAAATGTAACTTGAAGTAGGTATTTTTACAAGTAGCCAAATTCTTTGTGTTTCTAGAACTGTGAGGTTTGCACAGCTTAGGGAAAGAGCTGTATCTTAAAGGGCTAGAGACGCTGCCTGCAAGTGGCCTCCCCACCTGCACCCGGAGCATAGACATATCCTGACATGCAGGCGCCACCAAAGCAATTTTAAGCGTGAAGTCAGCTGTAGTCATGGGCTTTCTGCCGTTTTGGATCTTTACCCCTTCTTCCAGGGAAGTAGAGTAACAAATCTTTGGAGGAAAATAATGTTCACTTGGATTTTCCAATGTGTTCATTCCTTCTTCCCTTGAACAAAGGTCTCTCCATTAGGCTTCCAAATCTTAGAATGGGCCAGGGTTAGACCCAGAAGCTGTAGAAGAGGGTGTAGGATCCAAAGAAAAGGAAAGGGACAAACTTTATTTTTTATTTTTTTTTGGTTTTTCGAGACAGGGTTTCTCTGTGTAGCCCTGGCTGTCCTGGACTCACTTTGTAGACCAGGCTGGCCTCGAACTTGCAAAGATCCGCCTGCCTCTGCCTCCCAAGTGCTGGGATTAAAGGCGTGCGCCACCACCGCCCGGCTCAGGGACAAACTTTAAAAGGAACCTATGCAATTGAATTTCTCATGTTTACCCTAGTGGTTGGTCACTGTCCCGCAAGGCCACCGATCTACACAGATCTCATTGATTGGTGGTCCTCTAGGCTTTGCCCCCAGATCCATGGACATCTTTAAGTTGTCCTCCTGCCTGAAGAGAGGCATTTTCAGTTATTGAGAGTTCATGCCTTCTTCTGCCCTCCCAAATCTCCTCTAGTATCTACGATATGGAGGAGTATTTTCCCACTTTTGTTTGTCTCTCAACATCCCAAACACATCTCAGGATCTGGGAAGAGCTGCCAATGATGAATATAAACCACATGCTTCCTTATTAGAGAATCCCATAAAACTGGGCCGGAGAGAGGCTATGAGTCTGTAGGAAACTCAACCGGCTCCTCTTGCTGCTTTGCTTGGCAACATCAAATCTGCCAGTTGCCTTTAAGAAAAGTGGGTTTAAAGATTTTTTTTTCTTTTAAGGAACTGGTTTTGTATTGGGACTAATACTGGGACTCAGTTACCCCTTATAGATCTATTAACTGAGAAATGAGACCATTTGATGCCGCCTGACACTGACATTCGAAAATGGAATTTTTCTCACCTTTCATCCTTTCCTTAAAAAAATAAATAATGTAACTTGGAGAATATGATTATCCAAAAAGACTTTATTTTTTTAATTAAAGAGGTTTCATTATACTGCCCGTCTCATCTCGTCCCAGAGGAGGGAAGCCCTATGCTCAGCAGGTTTGCTAAGAGCTAATAATTACAGGTTCAGCTCTTCCTCAGGCCCCGAAATTCAATTAAAATTTTTTTTGTTTCAAGTTGCTTGCAGTCAGATGGTGTATGTGTGTGTGTGTGTGTATATGCGTGTGTGTGTGTGTGTGTGTGTGTGTGTGTGTGTGTGCATGTGTGTCTGGGCCCTAACCCAAATTCTTTGGCCCCTTGTGTGAGAGGAACCTTTAGTTTTTGCTGAGAATCACTCTGGTTGTCTGTCAGTCCTCAGTCTGAATTCCTTCAAGTTATTCTGAATTATCTTAGGATGAACTGGTGACTCTTGGTCACCACTGTGGATTAGAATCCATCTGGGGAATTTAGGCTTGGTGAGGATGCCTCCCAGACACATGGGTCCAGCTGACGGCATGGGACCCTTCACAAGTCTCTTTGAAGAGATTCTCTAATGAGGGTAGCATGCAGCCTGGACTGAGAAACACTGAAGAGTGGTTGTGTTCAGAATGCACAGGTGAGGTGGGGATCCGGCGATTAGTAAAGGCACCCAGACAAGAGCATGAAGCCCAGTTTGGTTACCTCCACGCTCAGCTCATAGTATAGTTATTTTAAATATGTAAGCGTAGGGCCAAGGATGGTTTCCTGTCACTTCTATGCTGACTTTGAGATTGTATTTAAACCCAGGAAGCAACAGTCATCGGTAGTTGTCCCTGTCACTACATCTTTCTCACCCCAAGAGGGGCCCTTACTTACATGAATAAGGGCTTTAAGGAAGGACAGCAGACGTTCTGACAAACCTGGTATTAGCAACTGGCGCAAGGACTCCCAGGACACTCTGGGAGATGCGGCAGGGTTTATGGGTACATTTAAGTCAGGGTTGACCTCTCCTTTCATTTAAAGAAAAGAACTGCCCCCACAACTCCAGGCTTCAAGACACAAGCCCTCCTAGCAGCCAGGAATATAGAAGGAGGAAGGCTAGTGTTGTGTGAGGCCAAATTCTAACTAGGTAATAAACCAAAAAAGACATGGCTAATCAAAATCTAATAAATGAACTAATAAATAATATAAATGTGCCTATGAATCCCTATATATTCTAGCATATAAACATATATGGGCTTATATATATTAGGGTTTATATAAGATGTATGGACTTAAATAGAGGGGTATAAACTTATTTATATAACTGCTCTAACCTTATGGGGCATCGAAGTTATTGTGCTGATATCTCAAGCATATTTTTGAAAAATTGTAGCCATTTTCATGAAGAAGTTCACCAGCATTAGAATGTTTTCAAGTATGTGGATTGGTGAAATGTGTATGTTTTCTACTGGTATATAGATGTTTATTGTTGCATTATTTATACTAGGTTTTTCGGAGGAAAGCAACTCAACTTGTGTAGACAGCCAGAGTGAGCAATTCAGACTCAGATAACCTGCACTGTCCAAGTCTAGAACCTTTGCTGTTTTGGTGTTGCATAGATGTGACCTCCAGTAATTTGACTCAGTTGAGTGTCCCTCAGTTTGCTTTTCAGGTTACAAGTGGATGGTGAAGAAACAAACCCTGGAGTCTGTCCCACATATGTATACTCTCAGAGAGAAGAGTGGAACGTACTCAAGAAATAGCTAGGAAAAGTAATTTCAATTTGACACAATGACATCAGAATTCTGTGTCTACTCTTGCTCCCAAATGGCCATTCAGCCATGTACACGTGCACTGGTCCTGGGCTTTATTGAAAGCAGATTGACAGTCCATGGAGTTGGGGGAAGAAAGTGAGCTTAGGTAGTCTCCAGAGACAACAGACAGATACATGCCATTGTGTGTGAGACACATGCCAACATGCATTTGCCACAAAAGAGCTCGCTCAGCTAAGCCAGTCTTTACTGAGTTTTTACAACATCTCTATCTGGAAGCACAGCGTGAGTCTGTGTCTGAGCCTGTAATCCCAAGCCACCCATTTCATCTCCCCATATTGCCTATTAGAGCTGGAATCCCAGGTTCCACTACGAACAACTGGGAGTGCCACGAAATATCCACTGCTGTTTTCTGCCCCCTGTGGATAGTCTGGGCTGAGATCACTGCTGAGTCCCCCAAGGCTCTGGTTGTAGGTCCATTTATGAAGTTTGGTATGAGAAGGAATATAGATAGGTTTTAATAAGACTCCTCTCATCTCTCATCTCTCTCTCTCTCTGTGTTATATCTGGATGGCTGTGAACACTATGGCTTTAAATATACATCTCATTCTTCTAACTGTGCCTCTTGGTGAAGTCAAAATGAGGGGCATGAGAAACAAAAGCAACCTAACCTTGGAAAAAGACAACCTGGGATACTCATGGGCCAAATGAAGTGAAGGAGAGATGCATGGACTGTTTGGTCTTGGCCATCCCATTGTACTAAGCACAGATGAAAAGAAATTGGTGTTGTTTGTCCTTAATCCATGTCCACTTTGGTGTGGAGTTCGAGAAGACAGACAATGATTCTGTGAGTCTCGTGGATGTTGTTGGTCTTCTCCTTATCAGTCACAGAGTGGAGCCCATAGCCAGATGGCTCTTGGATGTCCCAGAGTCATGTGCTACATAGGCTTATGCCAGAATAATGATGTCAGGCCAGGGGAGCTGGACTTGATAGTCACATGCTCATTCATCAAAGGGTTTTCAGCCCCTACACACACCAGGCCCCATTCTAGGCACTAGGGTGGCAAAGAACAATTACCTACAGATATTTATAGTACTAAAGGATGAGTGTACATATGAGCAGGTAAGCATGATATGTTTGAAATATAATTGGAATGATGCAGAAGACAAGACTATGCAAGAGAGAAGAATCTAATCTAATTTGGAGGCTGGAGTAGTGGAGGGTGGATCCTCAAGGAGATGCAGGTGAGAGCTGGGATTTTATTTTAGTCACTCAGTCTGACTATAGTGTTGTGTTTGTTGAATAAACTGATGGGGTATTTATTAAGTGTCAGGAATGCAGTGGATGGGAGTCTGAAGGTCTGGGATCTGTGGTCTGGGTTCTGCCCTTGCAATCTGTGGCTTGGCCATGTCACTACTTGTCAAGATAAAATTACAGGAAGATTCGGGACCAATACCAGTCCACCACTTCCCTGTTGAGAAAGAGCATGATTTCTCCTTTCAGTGTGAGAGAAATAAAATGAAGATTTTTCTTTCCAAAGCCAATTCCTAAATTACTTGTTAACTTTCTGTTTATTACACTTTTTTAAAAAAAGTACTTACATTTTTCAGAAGAGAGTAGATATGGCACTAGTTTGTTTTTTGAAGAACTTGAGACAGACGGGACATCTCCCAGAGAGAACTCACTTGGTCCAGTGTGGTGACTCATGCCTAGGACCAAACATTTGGGAGGCTGAGAGCACGATTATTGTAAGTTCAAGGCCAGCCTGGGGTCTGCAGTGAATTCTAGTCCAACCTGGCCTATTGAGTGAGATCATGTCTCAACAAAACCAAAGGAAGGTAAAGAAATAACATTTCCTGGTTCTCTTAGTAATATTAGAGAAGAAGTTGAAAGTGTTGGGGCCAATAAGAGTGGGAATTACCTGGCACCCCCCTCCCTAGGATCTACACTGGAGCCTGGCACAAAGCTAGGTTTTGGCCAAAGAGTCCTGCCCGTGTGGGAACAGCGGAACCTGCCTCCCTTTGACCACATTTTCACTTCCTTTTCCTCTCTGCCTGAGGAAACAGCCACTAGTGAGGAATGAAGGCCTGACCTGGCCAGGGGGACCTTTGGTCTTTGCCTCTAGACTTCTGGCGCTAATACTCTGGTTTACCACCAGCCTTCCTTCCTGCAAAGTGGCTGTGAGAAACTCCTACCCTAGTTACTGCTTGATGCACTTTTCTTTTATAGTGTTTATCATGGTAATTCTCCATAATAATCAGAATTATAAATTCTGTTCTCTTAACCAGACGGTAATATTCCTGAAGGGAAGACATCTTTTCCTCTCCACTTATTCCTATGTCTGCGTATGAGTGACTCAAAGCTACTTTCTCATAAATGAATGGATGGTGTGTGAGGATCTCCAGCTCTATCGCAGGATCAACGTGCTTGATGATGATAGATGATGGCTGACCCTCATCATCTGTGAGCTCCGAACTTGACTACTTGCTAACATCTGTTGGTGACACTAAATCAATACTTTGAAAGTCATGTAAAGCTGAAAAACTCTTCCTTTTCAAAAGTGTGTGTGTGCACGTGTGTGTGTATGCATGTGTGTCTGTGTGTGTGTACCACGTGCTGTCTTGGGACCTGTAGAGGCCAGAAGAAGGTTTCAGATCTTCTGGAACTGGAGTTACAGATGGTTGTTAGTCTCTGTGTGGGTTCTGGGAACCTAACCACAGTCCTCTGGAAGAGCAGCCAGTGCCCTTAACCACTGAGCTATCTCTCCAGTCCTATCTCATATATGTTTTTGGCTGAGTGGGTGTGTGTGCATATCTACAATTTCAGGAGTTCACGGTAATAGACAGCTAGATAACAAATTCAAGTCTAGATTAGGCTACATGAAACTCTGTCCCCCCAAAAAAAACCAAAAACGGGAAAATTAACTTGAAAAACTAATTGTACATATTCTTATATGTAGACTATAAAACAACATAACTCAAAGAGGCAGAAATTAAAATGGTAGTTATCATAGACTGGGGATAGAGGGGCTGAGGAGATGGTCAGCGGGTAGAGAGGCCCAGATATAAATAGATAGATAAAGGATATAAATAAACCAGAGGAATAAGGTTTTATGTTTTCTTCCTTTTTTATAGATATATTGCATAAACACAGTAAATAATAATGTATTGGACATTTCAAAAATATCAGAAAGCTAAGTTAAAATATTCTTACCACAAAAATATTTGGGAACAAAAAATTTTAAAAAATGTTTGGGAGCTAGGTATGTGCTGCAACGGTAGAGTGCTTGTCTAGTAGATATGAGGTCTCAAGCTCAATTCCCAGAACCATAATCAATGAATGAATACATACATAAATAAATAAGGAAGCATTTGAGGTCACAGACACATTAATTAGACTTTTAATTATTTAAGACCATCATTTCACACCTATAAATACAACTGTAATTTTTTTCAATTTATAATTAAAAATAAATTGTAAAGAGAAAAAGTGTGAAGTGTTGTTTGCCAGCCGACTGGGTTCTGAGGGCCCTCTGCCTGGGAAGGAAGATCTGACGCTCTAATCCCATTTAACCCGGCAGAGCACATTTACAGAGTGGTTTGCTGTGGACAAGTACCTTAGCATTTGCTGAAGTTTGCTTCTTAAATTTCCCCAAAGGCCCACCTGTTGGTCCCAAGTGTGACCCTGTTGGCAAGGGGTAGACAGTTTGAGCAGGGGGACGCTGTGGGAGGTTTTAAGTCATGGGAGGGAGGGTGCATTCAAGAAGTGTTGCTGGAGCCCAGTCTCTTGTTCTTTCTCTCCTTTGCCTCTTAGAAAGGAGGTGAACAGCTTGACCACACCTCAGGCTTTCTGCCATGATAAGCTACCTCAATACAGACTGAAAACATGAAGACCAACTGGCCACTAACACCGCGAGCTGCAAGTTAAGTGAGGGACTCCAGAGCTGACTATCTCAGACATTTGCTGTAGTAATGGAAAATTGATGAATATAGCCCTGTAGTGTTTTAAAGAAAATTAAAATACCTGCAATAAATGATCTGAAAATGAACTTAAAACAACAGCATCAGGAATGATGAATTGATTAAGAACACATTTAACAGAGGAAGTCTAAGGCTCACACCCTGAAAACTATAAAACCCTGTTGAAGGCAGTTAGAGAAGAGCATGAAATGGCCCATGCTGGGTTTCAGAGACTGCTAAGAGCATTTGGCTGCTTTCAGAGGACCTAGCTTCAATCCCTAGCGTCACAGATTCCAGGCAATCTGAGACCCTCTTCTCTCCTCGGAGGGCACGTATGCATATGCTGCAGAGACATATGTGTAAATAAAACACCTACTATAAGTTGATTTTTAAGAAAAATGAATAAATAAATGGTTTTTTTAAATTCCATGTTCATTACAATATTTCCTAAACTGACCAACAGCGATTCCTTCTAGATCCCATCTGGTGTCTTTGTAGAAATTGGCAGCTGGAGGCCAGAATTCACACAGGAACCTAAAGGATCCCAAATAGACAAAACAATCTTGAAAAGTTAGAACAAGATTGTTTTCTGGTTAAGTTTATGGTTGCATTAGGGCTTGTTCTTCAGTAGAGAGGGCTGTCTTGGAAGGCTACATTAGTATTGGAGGCAAACTTCGTCAACTTATAAAAGACAATTGCATATTTCTTGATATCAAAACTTAGTTATAAAAATAATCATGGGAGAGGCATTAGAACAGAAAATCTTTACCCAAAGAAGGAATAGAGAGTCTAAAAGTAAACCTTCACATTTCCTGTTCGTCGATTTTTGACACCAGTGTCATGACACCCTAATGGGGAAAAGAATAGTCTTTTGACATGGTCCTCGGATCACTGGATAGACACATATAAGAGAATTAAGCCAGAGTTCTACCTCACATTTCACACAAAAGTTAAATGGTTCAAAGACAAATGTCCCAGTTAAAAATGGCAAAGGATTAGAATAGACTTCCCACACAAACCCAAGGAACATACACAAATAGCTGATGAACACACAAAAACACGCCTAGCATCAGTAGCTTTCAAGGGACCGCAAATCAGAGCTACAGTAAGGGGCTGGGGAGATGCTCAGGTGGGAAAGGGCCCTTCATACAAGCATGAGAACCCGAGTTCAGATCCCCAGGACCCTTCTAACGGCCAGGCATGGTGGTGCACACCTACAACCTCAGGCCTGGATTATCAGAAACAGGGGGATCCCTTGGACTTTCTGAACACACAGTCTAGCCAACTGATCCAGTGAGCCTACCTGTCTCAAAAGTAAGGTGGTAAGCAATCTAGGAAGACACCTGACACTGACCTCTGACCTCCACACGCATCCACACACGTGTGTGTGTGTACATGGGAACAAGTACAGAGACAAATAGCACGGTGGGACACTACTTCTCACCCACAAGGGTGGTTGTGGTAACGATGACAAAAGTGAGCAAAGAACAAATGCTGATGAGGACTTGGAGAAGTTAGACCTCCCGCACATTTCCGGTGCGAATCATAAGTCGTGCAGCTCTTCAGAAAGTCAGTCTCGAGGCTCCTCAAAACATTCAGCTGATGTTAGAGAAATTGAAATAAGATATTATTTGGCAATAAAAATATGAAGTGTTGATACATGTCCCAATATGGGCTTTCTGGAAACATGTAAATTTCACGTACTGTATGATTCTGTTTGCGTGAATTGTTTAGAGTAGATAAATGTGTAATGAAAGAGCAAATCCGTGGTTGCCTAGGACAAGTGATGTTGAGGAGAAATAGGAAGTGGCTGCTAACAGACACGGGATTCCTCTTAGCGTGATGTTGGGACAGGTCTGTAAGTATACTAGAAACCACTGAATTCTCTGTATACTTTAAACAGGTGAATCATGCAGTGTGTGAAATACATCTCAATAAAGCATTTTAAATCCTTATAATACTGTTCCTGCCCTCAGGGGCCCTCCACAGTAACTAGGATTTTTATTGTTATTGTTCTTCATCTTTAATGGCTGCTCCGTTTTGAAAATGTATTTATTTTTCCATCAGCCATTATAGTATAATGCTTTGTTGGGCTTGGAGTAAAAGTTGCAGGAAAAACCTAAGAGCAGAAAAAACAAGACAGAGACTGGGGCAGAGGGGCAACTGAAGCAGGTCTGTCTTGAGATGGTCTCTGGGAAGCACCCTCATTCCTGGGTGGTGTTGGCAGAAGTGTTGTGTCTTCAAGGTCCACATGCAAATGTTCCAAAGAGCTTGGAGAAGACTCTGGAATTCTGGGTTGGAACTAGAATCAAAACCTGCCTTCTACCACCCAACCATCAGAAACAAGGGGATTCGCAGCCGAATGGATGGAACTAGAGAAGATCATCATGAGTGAGCTAACCCAGACTCAGAAAGATACACATGGAATATATTCACTTATAACTGGGTTTTGGCCATATAGTACAGGATAACCATCCTACAATCAATAGACCCAAAAGAACAGGAACATGGACTTGGTTACCTGTTAGTGGGACACTCCACCCTAGTGAAGCTGCCATGTGTGCCTCCTGTGCAAGAAGAAGCTCTTAGACCTCCTGTGACTAACCAACTGAGGGGGGCTGATACAGGGAGGCACCCCACACTGGAGGGATGGGATGGGTGGAAGAGGGGGTAGAGGGTGGGAGGGTAGGATAGGGAAGGGGTAGAGGGAAGGGGCGGTAATGGAGATGTAACTTGAAGTAATAAATTAAAAAGAACACCTGCCTCCATGTCGCAGGAAGGAATTTGAGCCCCCTGTGCAGATTCTGATCCTAATCCTGGCTCCTTTTCTTTCTCCAGAATCCAGACTTGAATGACCTGTTCTATCCATTTGTTCTGAACAGCCAGGCTGATGAGATCCTCTCTGGACAAAACAGATATGCAAGAAGCAGAGAGCTCTCCAAAACAGATGAAATAATATGAAACAAGAATTAGCTCTGGGACTACCAAAATGGCTGAATAAGTAATGGTGCTTACTGAAAGCCTGAGAACCTGAGTTCAGTCCCAGAACCCACATGGTAGAAGGAGATAGATAGCTGACCACCACACACATGCACTGTAATGTATGTGCCCATACCTACATAATATAAATAAATGTAATCAATTTTTTAAAATGGCTTAGCTCTGGTCATTTGGAAACTCTTAGCCTGATGGGCATGCAACTGTCCAGCATGAGAACTAAAAGACTGGCGAGTACTCGAAGACTTTATTTCAAAAAAAGTTTCATATGAGAACATTCAGAGCTAGATTCTAAAGTAAGTCCTCAATGCTTGTTGCAAGGGAAAACATTCCAGCCATGATAGGGTGCTCAGATGTGGCTGAGGAGGTCGTCCTACTCATAATGCTGGGCTCTAGCCCCAGGAGCACACTGCATTGTGCTGGTCATGTGGCCTTTGCCTGCACATTTTGGAGTGATCTGGTGTAAATGGCTGAAGCCCAGCTGAGAGCCAGCTGGCAAGGCAAGCATGCAGAATATGAAGGAATGCACACTTGGCGCATAAGTCCTCCTGGAGAATTCCATGCAGTCACAGTTGCCTTTGGGGAGAGTCACTGAGGGTGCGTTGGGAGCCTTTGCTGCCCTGTGGGTTGCCTATACCAGAACAGACTCATGTTCTGCTCTCTGGCCAGCCTTACTTTCTGTTCTTCTTATCCCAACTTGCCTAATTGATACCTTGACTATGGTGTCATTAACAATGCTTGAATAATAGCTGGACTGGCTGATTTCAAAATGGCAGAGGTGATTAATATGTAAGAAATCCAGGGGGGGGGGGCAGGGAATAGGGAAAGGGATGTTTTAAGAAATGGAGGATGAGGGAGGCATCCTTCTGCAGCCCCTCACACTGCCCATCTGTTACCACCAAGCAGAAGGAAGGGCTTGGGGATAGGAGTCTAACTCCCAGCCCTTGGTTTGCTGATCCCCTCCAGTTTCCCTCCCCTACCTCCCCCAGTAGCACACGCTCTGACACCTACAAGCTTGTTACATGATGATGACCTATATTTTTATCTTTTTTATGAGCATCAAACACACATCGTCTTGCAAGCACATGTGTTTTTCCCCTACTGACGTGTGAGTCCCTTTGATGGTAATTTATTGTAGGGTTGAGCAGCCAGGTCTTAATTGTACCCTAAAATTGCTTACCATTTTGGTGCCTCCAAACCATCCCAAAATGTACCTTTTTCCTACAGAAGGGTGTGGGGCCATCCCTTGTCACTGTCTTCTGCAGTGGAATGTGGAACTTAAGAGAGAGGACGGGGAGAGATTCCTCAGCTGGGTTTCAGGGACGCCTCGGTCCCCAGCTTCTAATTGCGGTTGGGCGGCATGAAAAGTTTTGCTAAACTCAGCAAAAATGAACTCCTAGTCTCCTTCATGGTTTAGGGTCAGCATGGCTTTATGGGTTGCTCAGAATGGTCGATGACTTTTGAGACCATCATTGTGGCCACTTGTGCCGATGATTCTAGCTGGGATTACAAAGGAGACTGTTGGGCACTCACCTTGGGAGTCCGACAACTAACCCAAAGAGAGTTAACTCATTCTGTAACAGATGCCTCTTCCACAGCTGACCAACCCTGGCTTAGGTTGGACTCAACAACCCTGTGCAATACCCAGGGGGCAACAGAGGGAGAGGAAGACAAGTAGAACCCAAAGAATACAAGCAGAGTTTAGTCTGAACTGTGATTTGAATTTGGGCCTAATAGCCCCCATTGCTCTACCTCCCTTGTCCCTCTGCATGACAGACAGCATCATGCTCCAGGAGACTCATAGTCATTACAGGACTATGAGTCAATGTTCCAGAACAACTAGAAATGTAAGCCATGTCTCATGAAAATAAAAGGGGGAAGTGGAGGCTGAAACAAGTCCTTGCCTCTTTCTGAGGAAGCAGGAGAGTGTCTGGTGTTGGTGCTGGCCTTATATTGGAGACAGGTCTACCCATGGACCAGTCCTTGTTTGCTCCTCTTGCAGATTCTCCATCCCAGCCATGCTCATGTGTCCTCTGTCTCCCACAGTCTTTACACATGCTTGCTCATACTTGTCTGCACGCATTCATACAGGCTGCAGACTTCCTCCTCCCCAGATCCAGGTACAGTTTCTCAGCCCTCCCAGTCAACCCTGTCTATTTCCTCTTTTTTTTTTTTTTTTTTGGTTTTTTGAGACAGGATTTCTCTGTATCGTTGGCTGTCCTGGACTCCCTTTGTAGACCAGGCTGGCCTCGAACTCACAAAGATCCGTCTGCCTCTGCCTCCCAAGTGCTGGGATTAAAGGCGTGCGCCACCACCGCCCGGCTTATTTCCTCTTAATGTGCATCGTCCTGAACAAACTTCTACCAGAAAAGGCTTCCACCATTCCAGAGCGCCAATGCTTGTCTTTGCATTTTATCTTCTCCTCCACTGTCTCTGAAGAGACTTGGCACAGCCGTGAATCTTCCCAGCGAGCACAAAGCTAGCACCATCCCCTTTAGGTGATAAAGAAAAAAAATCTTCTGCTAATTGTCTTCTCGAGAGATACTTATCACTCTTCTTTGGACCCTTATTTTTATATCTGTGGCAATAAAGTTTTAGACACGCAGACGGACTTCATAAAAAGAACAGCTTCCATGATCAATTTAACATGAAATCTTATGTTCCTTAGGACAACTTCAAGACTACAGGTTCTCAAATTTCCTAAAATCAGTTATCTGGAAACTTCCAAGAAATAACGTGCATCTATTTCAATTATCTGGTTCTCCAGCACAAAGAGAATAAAATTGAAATCCTCAGGGCCCTCCATGCTGACAGGTTATTTATTTACACCACCAACTCTTTGTATAATATAACCAGGGCTACAACCTCATAAGTCTGCGCTGAGGTTCTTAAACCAGTACCCTCCTCTGCCTTAAGACCTTGGCAATGCTGTTTTTTACGTCTGGGCTGCTGTTCCTTTCGATCAAAGTATTAAAGTCTGATTACTTTAGTGTGGTTGAAAACCTTATCTGAAACTGCGTCCTAGATCTCTGGTGATATTGTTTTGTCTTTCCTCTAACTCTGGTGCTGTATTACTTGAACTTCCGATTACAGCAGCGCTGCTGTTGTTTTGTTTCTTTGTTTTACTCAAGTACTTACATTTGTGTTTATATTTTTACTAGTTTGTGAGGTTTGGGGTGATGGTGAAGATTGTGCATTTCTGGGCTTAGCATGCTGCCCTGCATAGTAGGTATCCAAGACACACAGATGAACTTGGAAAAGAGAAGCAAACTGCTCATCACTATGTCTATAGTTGCTTTTCTACTATACTGTGGTTTTGCTCTGTCCAGCTGGGTCTTTTCCAGCTCTGTATATGACGAGACAAGAGCATCTGAAACATATGTTAGGCAAATGGTGAACTGGTGGGTTCTGAGAACACATTCTAATAGATCCCTCCTTGGAAAGTTTCTAACTGGATTGAGATGTAATGTTTCTACTTGGCAAAAGGAATCGAAGGGATGTGTGTGCAGGTCCACCCAGAGAGAATGCAGGACCGGCAGAGGCAGCTGAGGATGGGAATGCTAACATCTCAGAACAGGGTTTTGTGTGTCAGCAAAAAGGGCCACGTACTTGCTTAAAGGCGCCCATTTCATTCCTGGCACCAATCTTGCTTCTGGATGCCTCAGCAATGTCACTGGCAGCAGTTTTCCTGTCGGAGCACTTAAGAAAAGGCTGACTGAGCCGGGCGGTGGTGGCGCACGCCTTTAATCCCAGCACTTGGGAGGCAGAGGCAGGCGGATCTTTGTGAGTTCGAGGCCAGCCTGGTCTACAGAGCGAGTCCAGGACAGCCAGAGATATTCAGAGAAACTCTGTCTCGAAAAACCAAAAAAAAAAAAAAAAAAAAAGAAAAGGCTGACTGCTGTACTTCCATCCGGTCGTTGGTAGGAGAGTGGTTTCTGGTTGTGTATGTAAGGAAGGACAAACTCAGACCCCTACTCCCACCCTGTGCCCTTCCAGTTCCTCCTGTCAGCTGCTCATCTCCACCATGTCAGTTCTGACCTCCAACAAAGACTTTTGCTCTGAGATAAGCTGTTAAGTCCCCCCCCGCCCCCGTCCATAATTATCCACCTTCGTTCTTGGTGGTCACAAGAATGACATACTCAGTTCCACTTCTCAGCTCTCAAATCTGGAGCTTTCAACACTCAGCTGTTACCTCCTCTTCTACCTCCAGGAAGTCTTCCCTGACCGGGGTCTAGAAATGCCCCAAACCTGCGACCTCTCTAGCTCTCATTCTCTGTGTTTGTCTGTCCTGCTTCCTACCATACAGAGGCTTTTGATATGGACATCACTTTTCTTAGCAGCTTCTCCTATCTTGCTGTGGCCTCCAATGGCTTTCTCTTGCTTGGAAAGTCAATCTTCGCTATTAACAAGTAATGGCGAAGAGAGATTCCAAACCCACTGGTCTTGTAATCCCTTTCTGTCCTTCTCAGCCTTATTCTAAGTCCCTGTGTTTCTCCACTGGATATACCTCATATTTGACAATCTTTCCAGGAAGGAGTTTAGATATTGGTTTAACACTGAGGATTGCTTAAATCGAGGTTCTCAAATAATGTGGGAAGTAGAGAAGTCTTCTAAAGTACCAAGTTGAGGGTTCTCTCCTGTGTTAGTCACTCCTTCCTTTGAGACATTGCTCTATCATTGGACCATATTTCAGAAGTTGACACAGAAGGACTTTGTCTGTCCCAAATTGACAATTTATGATTTCAGCAATTTCTGAAGAACCCTAAGGGGGGGAAACGACATTAGATATTACAATCTCCCATAATCCCATGTGCATCCATATACACGCTTATGCAGTTAAATATTATTGAAACTACTTAGGTGAAGCTGAACAAAGAAGCCATCTCAGTTGGAGCTGGAATTAATAAGGAAACAGTTTTCTCTGGAAATGGTTTGGAGGTGAGTTTTACTGCAAGATGAGGAAGCAGAGACTAAAGACAGCATTCCAGAGACAGTGAGCAAACACAGGTTTAAACATGAGAAAGAGTATAGCTGTGGGGGTCAGTGAGTGCACTCTCTTAGCAAAGACACAAGATCTGAATATGCAAAGTTTAAAAATGAGTCCAGTGAGAATTATTTACAATTAGTAGAAGAGCTCAAGGTCTGTTCTGGAGTACGTCCTCATAGCTGGAAGCAAAGCCATAAATAAAATAATTCCAGGATGGGTGCAATTTTATTCTCTTCCTTATTTTTTTTTATTTTTTGAGGAAAACTAATGTTTTGAGGACTGACTGTTATGACTAAAGTGTTTCACAAACATGAAGAAAAGAACAAAGATCAATTAATTATATATGCCTGATAACTAGCCTTCTTCTGAAATATTGCCTAAATGTCAACTGAATTATTTATCTAAGCGGATTCTATGCTTCACCTTGCATGGTTCTATTCAGGAATCATAAAATGACCTATCAAAAAAATCAACCTACCTAGCTACCTGTTTCTTGTGCCCTTCTGTATTTTCTATATAACAAAGTTTCGTGTTTAAAAGTAAAGAATCTTTCACACTTGGTGTCTGTCCACTGACTTGCTTCCTTGGAGTGAGTGTTGAGGAGGAAAGACCACCTAGAGACTACCTCTGGAATCTCCCAGCCTGCCCTTGAGTAGTCTCCGACTACAGGAAAGAAAGGTTCTTCCTTACCAATTTTTTGTTGTATTTCCATTTTGGACCTTTGTTGGGATTTCCTCTGAAACAGAAGGAAAATTTTCTACAATGAGGAAGAAAATATTACAATGTGTCTGTCTCTTCCCTTTACATATTTAGATATAAAATATGGATTTCCAAGAAAGAGTTATGTATTGTGGGGAGAGGAGGGGTAGAATTCTTCCAGAATTATTGAGTTGACTAAAGGAAATTGTGAGGTACTCTCGTCTGAAGCTAGGGGGGATGGGCAGTTGCTATTTGTCTTTATGATTTGGGAGATGGTGTGCTGCATGAATAGAGCCTCAAATCTCTGTCTTTAGACTCAAGACTCAGTTATTCCAAAATGGGACATAGAGAAGAAAAATGGGGTGAAAGGAGCCCACCTCTTCAGATATCTCTTTCCATGGTTCCATGACCATCAGCACACACTGTAAATAGTCTTTGTTCCTTACTTCACATTAGTAGAGTGCCTTAGTGAGGTAATAATCAAAGTCCCCCAAACCTTAAATCTCCTTTTCTCAAAACCTAACAAAGTGCAGAGATGGCCCAGTGGGGAAAACCCTTGCTGTGCAAGACTGACAACCCGAACTTGATCCCCAGAACTCACTTAAAAATAGGAAGAAACTTTCACACATGGACTTCATGCACATGTACACACACATGCATACTAATAATGATAATGATAATAATAGTAATAGTAATAAATGTGGTTTTATAGCTAAGGAGAATGACTTCTTGTAGCAGCACACACCTTTAATCCCAGCACTCAGAAGGCAGAGGCAGGTGGACGTCTGTGAGTTTAAGGTTAGCCTGGTCTACATACTGAGCCCCTGTCTCAAAAAAAAAAAAAAAAAAAATGGAGTCAGGGCCAGTAAGGTGTCTCAGCAGTAAGTTGTCTGCCATAAAGAGCTCCATCATCAAGCTCAGGTAGAAAATGGTGGAAAAAGAGAAGTGATGCCCACAAGTTGTCCTCTGACTTCACGTGTCCACCTGTATGCGCATGTATACATAAATGCACACAAAATGAATTAAATATGTTTTATGTTAAAAAAATGCAGAGTCAGAAAGCATTGGAGATAGACATAGCTGGTGTGTGTATGTGGGTGTGACTTTGTGCTGGTGTCCAAAGGTAAACTAATGTATATTATTTCACACTTTTTCCTCACAACATGAATTGCATTTGTGAACCTGATCATCATTTTATTTTGGTTTTGAGACAAGTTTTCTATGTATAGCCCTGGCTGTCCTGTAGACCAGGCTGGCCTCGAACTCAGAGATCTGCCTGCCTCTGCCTCCTGAGTGCTGGGATTAAAATTGTGCACCATCACACCCAGCTTGAACCTGTTCAGTGTTAAACTGTACATGAGGCTCGTATTTACGTTTCACATCATGACACCTCACATAGAACTTGGCACATGGAAGGCACTCAACAAATGAGAAAATTGGGTGTGTCTTTGCTTGGAGAATGGGGAGTACCCCTTACTTAGGAGCTGAGAGGATGCTGTGCTGTGGCAAGTGGAGGGATCAGAGATAAATCGCAAAGCCTGGCAGTCCTCGGTAGACTCCTTGTCGATCACCTAGCCTCTCCCCATCTCCAGAAGCGTCTCATCATAACACCTGAGACACAGCCAGGGAGTGATCCAGGGCTGCCATCAGGAGGAAGTAGGCCATGGTTGTCAAGACAGATACTTTTATTCCAGCTCAGCCTACTGACCTATAGGGCATAGTTGGGGGTTGGTCACATGAGTCAGAGAGGATTGTGGAGCTGGCATTTTGGGACTTTTACTTTGGGGACAAGCTAGTTCTTCGTGCCTGTCTTTGATGGCATCTACAAGGCATAGAAGCAATTTCACGAAGAAGGCAGGCTGGGCACTTCTGCACATCCAGGATGTTGGTAGGAGAAGAAGCAATTCACTGGTCAAGACAGAATCACAGAGCGATCTACTTGAAGGAGGTCTGAGAAAGCCCCTTCACCATACTTCTGCTTCCACTCTGGATAAATAAAAACCCGTCCCTATGGAAGACCTCTTGAAAGTGAGAACATTGTGCTCTTAAACTCAGCCCAACCCACTCTGCAACATGGAGGCTGTGACTAGAGCAGGCGGACTTACACTGAAAATTCTCCACCCCTCTGCCTGCAGTGAGGGGACCCAACCACAGCCCCTCAGCTCCACCTTCTTGAGAGTCTGCTTACAGTGGGGGCGGGGTGGCTGGTGGCAGCTGTGCAGAGGCCCTCATTCCTGGAGCCTACCGGAGAGGGTACCTATGACTCTTGTAAATGTGACGACATGGGCAATGACAGACTCCCCAGTCGCCTGGTAGTCTGTAATTGAAGCCAGGAATTCAGCACACGCTTGGACACACCCAGCCTTCACTGTGGTTCCCAGAACTGAGTTCCTACACAGCCACTAGGCTGGGAGGACCCTCGCTTAACCAATCCTCCCTCACAGGCTCAAAGCTTTTGAGCTGAATTCTCATCCCCCAAACCTAGAGATGTTTTTTCTTCTCTTTTAAATCCCTGTCTCTATTCCTATTACTAGGGGTGTCTACATTGTTGTTTCTAGTTGCTTCCAATGTTAACCTCCTCAGTAAACGACATCCATTCTCTCAGGTGTCATGGCCAATCTTTTCTGGTTTAACTGAAAACTCTTCTTGCTATAAGCCAAGTTCTAAAATTAATCAAGCCGGAAAACTTCCGCACTGCTAGGAAGCCCCTGGCAAATAGGTTGGAGCGTTTCTTGCTGTTCTCAACCCCTCTCCATAATGAGATGCTTTGTTTCCGTGAGTCCGCCTTGATCCAGACTTCCAGACTCTGTGACAGGACATTTCATCCCTCCCTCTGCCTCCAGGCAGGACTGAACTTAACTCGTCCCAGACTGAAGGGTGTCTCCTCTAGACCTTGTTCCAAGGTGTCCTGAGTTCTCAGCTTCTTTCAGTTAAGAGTGGCCCACATGACTAACACTGCTGCCTAACTCATCTTAATTTCCTACAGAATTTCTAGCCCATTTCTTCTCACTGTAGAAAGGAAAATCCATGTGACTCTTACACTTTCCAGCCAAAGGAGTCTCCATGCCTTTACAGTTCTTCTCAGATGCTGCTTTGGCTCTATAGATCCGTGTTTCTTGACATGTGCCACCTTTATCTGGGCATCAGTGGCCTGAGCTGTATCACCCACACCGTCCCTGTTATTAGTGTGCCCCTTCCCCAACACATCTCCTTGCTTTGGACTGATACTTCAAATTTCAGTCCTCTCCGCCTTAGCCACCCTTCCCTCTCTTATCCATTCTTCCTTCTACCACTTCAAAACTCTGCTCCATTGTCCCTTTTGAGACTGTGTTTCTTAACCTTCCACTCGCTTTATATCCCTGGTCTTTCTGAATTTCTCTAGCAAAAGTATAAAAAAAGTTTATTCAGTTTGCTCTAGGATCTGTCCTTGCCTCGGTGTCTCTAAATATGAAGTATGGGCAAGAAAATGCCCAAAGGGATGTACGGGAACCAGCCATCGAGCCCCACATAGTGAAGCAAATGCAAGTTCCCAGGCTGCGGGTTCTGGGGTAGGCTAGTGACTTTGGGTTATCTATGACTTCTCTGGCCTTTCACTCTATTATATCTGAAAGAAAATATTGAATGAAATCACCTATAAGAAATTTCTCATAAAAAAAAACATTTTGAATTTGTGGTTTCCTATTTTTCTTGGCCTCTTCCAACAGCATAGGGAGACCTTTACAAGCAGGGAAGTCACAGACTTGGAGATAAATGAGCTGAAAGGCATACTTGACAGGAAAACATTCCATTTTAATATGTGGGTGGTGCCATAATAGCGCCGAGGGATGTGTAGGGAAGAGGGAAAAGGACTTCCACACCTCCTTCTCCACTTGAAATCCCACAAAAAAATGCTGTCATGGTTTCAAGGGTGGGAAGGTGACTCCAACGGAAGCCAGAGACCTGGTACCGTGTGCACAGCTGCCTTCAAGAGAAGCCTGGAGATTTGCTCTACTGTGCAAAGATTGGCCTGTGCTAGTTCAGGTGACTGAACAAAGTGCTTCATGAAGTTTTTATTCTTTTTTTTTTTTCACTAGAAATTTCCAGACCTCATGTGAGTAGAATAGAAAATTCTCCATGAGGAACCACGAAGTCTCCACTTTCTAAACAGAACTTACCTTTCTTCTACAATATATTGGTCATTATACTTTGTAATGATCCTTGTAAAATGAAAAGCCACAAGAGCAGTTATTTATAAGGTTATTCGGTCATATGTGTGTGTGTTTATGATGACTATCACTGTGGGCTAGAAAAGAATAAGAAATATTGACTGACCATGCCACCCTGAGCAGGGACAGAAGGGCTTTATTTTAAGCAGCTGGATAAGTTGGGGGGTTTTTGTTTGTTTGTTTTTAAGAATTGGGGGGGTAGGTCCCTGAAGAGGTACAGGAGAAAGAAAAGACTAATATTAAAGACTCCTTTCTTAATTTCTTTTACATTTACTCCTCTCTCCCTGTGTGTATGTGTGTGTGCATGTGTGTATGTGTGTATATGTGTGTGTGTGTGTATATATGTATGTATATGTGAATGTGTGATTGTGTATGTATGTGTGTGTCTATGTGTGTATGTGTGTGTGTGTGTGTGTGACAGCATACATGTAGAGATCAGAGGACAACTGACAGGATTCAGTTTTTTCCTTCTACAGTATCTGTTCTGGGGATCGAACTCTGGCCATCATGTTTGCTAACAAGGGTCTTGTCCAATGGGTGTGATGTGGCACACCTTTGATCCCAGCACTTGGAAGACAGAGGCAGGTGGATCTCTGTGAGTGTGAGGCCAGCCTGGTCTACAAAGCGAGTTCCAGGACAGCCAGGGCTACACAGAGAAAGCCTGTCTTGAAAAAAATACTTAACCCTCTGAGTCATATCATGGGCCCTGAAATACTTTTTGTTTACCATGCATGCTTAAATATAAGGTGAAATTTATCTTCCCAAAATAATTTCTCAGGAAAGAGGAGGCTGATTTATATTTGCACTGTTATAAATTGCCATATCATGGAATTTTTTTTGGTAAGACATTAACCCTCAAGCCCAAAAAACTTCCCTCCATCCATAATCATCACTGGATTTGATTACTTATAAGGCTGCATTTAAACAGATTAGATTACAAAGAAGATGGATGGAAACTGGTTTTCTTTTTTTCACAGACTAGGTTATCAAATCAACTTTCCTGCTGAAAACAACTAAAAATGTTAGATAAAATATTTAAAAGATCTTAAAAGCATCTAAGAGCTGACAAGATGTTAAGGAAATTCATACCAAAAGCTAGTGGAAGGTAAAAACTCTAAGTACTAAGTAGGACAAAAAGACTACTTTTAACCAGAAGGTATTTGCTGATAGAAGCAAACTTGGACAGTCATTCTGATGCCTGCATTCAGGAGTCAAAGCTCAGGGTTGGCCAGAATGGAGGGGAGGGTGAGACAGTCATTCCTAACGAAACTATAAACCAAAGGGTCCACCCTTAGGTGGCTCCTCCCCAGGTGACTGTAAGAAAGTAGAGCAAGTGGGAACAGTCCAGCCTAGTCAGATCTGCAGCCAAATTTGCATTAAATAAGAGTCAAAGAAAACCTCCAGCCTTGAATTAAGTTTTAAATGATTCTAAGTTTGCACCTCCCATAGATACCCAGAAAAGGCTGGCAAATCTCCTTTCATTGAAGGCACCTTCATCTTGAACCTCAAAATATGCACAAGTAGTATTTCAAAGGCACCCAGCAAGCACACATGCAGAGAAGGGATCATACCTGAGACTCTTTAAAACCAAAGACAGCAGAAACAGATCCATGAAGGCTTCAGAGATTGGAATTACCAGGAGCATATTAAAAACTAAGCTTGAAAAAAATCTCAGGGAATGTAAAAGATGACCTAATGGACTCAAAGCAGAATGAAGTGGGTCCATCAAACAATGGATGTGGTCCATTTGAGGAGAGAATTAGCACTTGCAACAGGGATCTTGCAGACAGCACAGCTACATAGCGAGTCTCCATCTCACAAGACAGGAATTCCTACCCAGTGCATGTTAGTGAAAATATAGAGTGGAAAGTGTGAGGGGAAGAAAATAAGGAGATGGGAAAAAGACTTATGCTCTGGGTTGTGAAGAAGTATCTTACACTGAATTTTCCTCTCTACCACATATAATATGGAATATATGTTCTAGAGGCCGTGAAGAATTGTTATTGCTCTGAGAGAAGAAACAATGTAGACTTGTTTACTGTTAATCCTGAGGCAATTTCCAAACAGCAACAGAAAGTGGCATGTCAGCAAAACATGGTGACCTTTCTTTTCTTTCTTTCTTTTTTTGGTTTTTTGGGACAGGGTTTCTCTGTGTAACAGCCCTGACTGTCCTAGACTCACTTTGTAGACCAGGCTGACCTTGAACTCACAGAGATCTGTCTGCCTCTGCCTCCCAAGTGCTGGGATTAAAGATGTGGGCCACCACTCCCAGCTCATGGTGACCTTTCTAATTTGAGGACACAGAGACTAAAGTTCAGGGAAGCTGAGGCAGCTAGAACTTCTGGGCCAGAGTATTTGAGAAGAGAGAGCTGTGAAGAGAAAGAACACTGAGGCCTGTGTAGATCCACAGTCAGAGAGCCATACTGTCGAAAATAAGTACTTTAGAAAGGATTTTCTCAGACTGAAAATACAGTACCTAAAATGGAAAATCAGCTGAATTGGCTTATATGGCATATTTGACAATGCAGAAAAAAAGATCATCAAGTTTAAAGACATATGAAGAAATTGTACAGACAAAAAAAAAATACTAAAGCACGTAAATACAGAGCTCCATATCAGTGGGCAACATCAAGAAGTTTGTTATCCGTGAAATGGGGCAGAAAAAGATACCTGCTGGGTGGGGGTGGCCCACACCTTGAATCTCAGGAGGCAGAGGCAAGTAGATCTCTGAGTTTGAGGCTCGTCTGGTCTACAGAGGGAGTTCCAAGACCACTAGAGTGACAGGGAAACCCTGCCTCAAACAAACAAAAACAAATAAAAAACCAAAAAAGGAAGAAAGAAAAAAACATATCTGACAAAACAATAGCTGATTTCCCTCCAATTTAATAAAAACTGTAAGTCTACAAATTGAAGAATATCACTAACCAATCTTACTAAATTTTAAGATAATTGCACTAAGTGTGCCACAATCAATAATTAAGATAGCCACAATCAGTAATTAAGATATTTCCAGAGGAAATAGTAAGTGTAAAAATAATCACTAGAGATGTTTTGTCTGATTGGGAAGGTATACTGGGCCATTTAACTCTCATAAATGTGGCATATTTAATTCTGCTGTTTTGTATAGAATTTACTGTTATAAGAGAAAGAACCATTTGTTGGAATGAAAAGAGAAGCTGTTGTGGGGGGAAGAGGGTGGAAGAGTGGGACAGGAAGGGGGAATAGGGAAGGGTTTGCGACTGAGATGTAACTTGAAAAAAAATAAAGTATTTATAAAAAAAAAAAAGAATTGTGTTGGAATTTTGAGTGGGGAAAAAAAAAGAGATGTTTTGTCTGAATCAAGGTAAAGAAGGAGACAAAAGAACAAAAGTTATAAGGATTGAAAGAAAATTATACCCCAACCTGGAATGCAATAACCAGTCAAAATGTCTTTCAGAATGAAAATTCAATAAAGAACTTTTGTCTAGACAAGCAGAATCTGAATAAATTTTGAGTGTTACGGGAAGTTTTAAAGACTGTTACCTATCAATGGGACAATTTGCCCTAGGGGTGCTACCATGTAGGCCCCCAGTGCAAGAGGAAGCTCTTAGCCCTCGTATGACTGTTGAACTGAGAGGGGCTGATATGTAGGAACACTCCACATCAGAGGAGTGGGATGGGCGGGAGAGGGAGGGGAGGATGGAAGGGTGGAACCAGGAGGGGTGGAAAGAGGGCACTATGATGGAGATGTAACTTGATGTAATAAATAAACATTAGAATTTAAAAAAAGATACTACTTGGCGATTTGGACTTATGAGAGTTTGAGAAATGGGGCAGGGAGACGGCTTGCTCATAAAGTGCTTCCATGCAAACATGAGAGTCTGAGTTCAGATCGCAGAACCCAGGTAAAAAGTTCACTCAGTGCATATGCCTGTAACCCCAGGGCTGGGGAGGCAGAAACAGAATGATCTCAGCTTGCTGGCCAGTGGAGCCGACTGATAAGTTTACAGGTTCCGTAAGAAATGCTGACGTGAAAACAGTAGTAAAGAATCAGCTGGGCGTGGTGGCGCACGCCTTTAATCCCAGCACTTGGGAGGCAGAGGCAGGCGGATCTCTGTGAGTTCAAGGCCAGCCTAGTCTACAAAGTGAGTCCAGGACAGCCAGAGCTGTTACACAGAGAAAACCTGTCTCGAAAAACCAAAAAAAAAAAAAAAAGAATCATCAAGGACAACACTGACCCCTGTCTCCACATACACTCACACACATGTACATGGATACACACAGAATGTACATGCATACATTCATATAAAGTGAGTTTCAGAAATGATACATATTACAAGTCCTTTTCTAGTTTTAAAAGTTTCTTCAGAATATAACTGACTGTTTTAGAACAAAATAATAACCATGTGTTATAGAGTTCATAATATAAAATGAGAGTAAGATGTATGACAATAGCACAAAGAAAATTGCAGTAAAATATTGAAAAATAGTTCCATTATGTGTCAGGGTGTGTTGTTTGAATATAGACTTTGATAGTTAAAGATGCTGATTATTAACAGTACTTATTGGGAGCCACAGAGCAGCAAGCAAATTAATGATGTGAGGAAAAGTATAGCTACATATACAGTAATGAAAATCAAAACTTAAAATGTAACCCAAAGAAGAAAAGAAAGACAAAGAATACAAATAAAATTTCTCTCAACTCTATTGATGATTACAGTAAATATACATGGTCTAACATTTAAAAATTAGAAATGGACAGGATTGAAAAGTGTTCAAAGAATATCAGAAAACTCATTTTAAATATAGAGACACATACAGGCAAAAGTAAAAGTTTGGAGAAATGAAACATGTAACCACCATCATAAGAAAGTCAGAGGTTGTATGATTCCTAACATAGAGGCCAGCACATGGACTAGTAAGAGAGATAAAAAGGACATTTCTTTTTAATTTGTATTTACTTATTTTGTGTGCATGGTGTGTGTGTGTGTGTGTGTGTGTGTGTATGCCACAACATATGTGTGGAGGTCAGAGGTCAGTTTGTAGGAACTGGTTCTCTGCTTCCACCATGTAAAATCCAGGGCCTGAACTCAGGTTGTTAGGCTTGGTGGCGAGCACCTTCCTCTGCTGAGCCACCTCGACAGCCAACATGGACCTTTCATGAGAAGGCATAGTAACAATGGATAAGTAGTTGACAAATTACATGGAAATGCGTGATGAAAAGCTACCATAACCATAAGAAAAAAAAGAGGGAAATCCATAATTATATTAACAATAGATTTTAACTCTATCTTTGAGAACAAGTGGTCAGAATGTCAATGAAGACAAACAAGTTTGAACAACATAACTAACCAACTTGTCCAAATTGTCCTTCACAAACATCTCCTGCAGTAACTGTAGAAAGCATGTTATTTCCAAGCACATATAGAGTATTCACTATCGTAGGACATAAAACAAATCTTACTAAATTTAAAAGGACTGAAATCATAGAGGATACTCTCTGACCATAGCAAAATCAGATTACAAGGTTGACAAAGGGCGTATCTGAAAATTCTCCATGCTTTAGAAGATTAAATGTAAGTGCTTAGGAATGAGATATCACAGGATAAAATAGAAAATACTCTGGCTGCTAGAAAATGAAACACACATATTAAAATTTGTGATGTGTGGTTAAAAGGATCCCAACAGGGAACCTTATGCCTGTGAATGCTTATATTAGAAAAAGAAAACCCTGAATCAGTGACCTAAGGTTTCATTTTAAGGACCTTTAAAAAGATAAGGAAAATAAATCTAAAGTAAGAATAAGATTGTAACAGTGGCTATTAGAATGGAAACCAATGAGAAAAGAAACAGGAAAGAAGAGAAAATCTGTGTTACTCAAAGTGCTGCACAGAGTAAATCAATAAAATTGGTAACATCTGTAGCTGGGTTGATTTAGAAGAACTCAGAAAAGTCTAGAGATGTATCTCAGTGGTGGAGCGTGTGACTAGCATGCACGAAGCCCTGGTTTTGTTCCCCAACACTGCACATACAGGGGATGGAGATACACATCTGCAGACCCAGGACTGGGAAGTAGAGGTGTAAAACCAGGAGCTTAAAGCCATCTTTGGTTATTTGTTGAGTTTAAGACCAGCCTAACATGTATGAGACCCTGTCTCGAGAAAGCAAACAAATGACCAAAAAAGACAATGAAAAACAAAACAAAACAGAAAACACTAGCGAAGACATAGATTCCAACTCTAGGGAGTAAAATGGGAGAACTACAGATACAATATATTTAAAAGGCTAAAAGAAAGAGTATCATGAACATTTTTGTCAATAAATTTGACAACCTAGATGAGATGAACAAATTTCTAAATGACTAAGGTTGCTCATACTGGCATATTAGTAGAACATGTGAAAAGGGTGAAATCTTTCCTGCACTCATAAACTCAGGAAAAAACTAGTTTAAATAATAGAAATTATTACAGGCATCATACACAAAGATGTGTAAACTATAGTAAATGAATTTAAGTCATTCAATATCTTTAGTAATTGCAGGAAGGAAGAAGAGATGGAGGAAGGAATGGGAAGGAGGGAGGGAAGGAGGAAGCAAGGAGAGAGGGAGAGAGGAAGGGTGAGGAACAAATTCCACTATATACCACTAGACTGGCTCAAAATAAAAAGTGACAGCCACACATGTACATGAAGATATGAAGCAGCTGAACCTTTCAAACACTGGGTGCTCTGGAAAACAGTGCAACCACTTTGGAAAACAGTTTTTTGTTAAAACGTACAGCTTTCATAAAATCCACCATTTATAGTCCTGGATATTCATGGGCACGTATGTTCCCAGAAAAAAATCATCCACGCATGTTCAAGTTAAATTAATATATAATAATTAAAAACTGGAGACCATCTATCAGCTGGTAAATGGATACACAGATGGTAGCTTGTCAATACAACGGGCTATTTTCTAGCAATATAAAAGAACAAACTACCAATACAAGCAACATAGATTCTGTGGCATATTCCTGCAATCCTAGTCTTGGAGAGGTGGGGAGAGGAGGATCGTGGGGGGCTTGCAGGACAGACAGTCTAGATGAATCTGCAAGATCTAGGTTCATTGAGAGTCTCTTTCTCAAAAGATAAGATGGAAACCTGGAGAGATGACTCAAGGATTAAGAGCTCTTGCTACTGTTGCAAGGACCCCAGTCTGGTTCTCAGCACCACACGGCAACTCACAATCATCTATAACTCTAGTTCCAGGGGCCCTGCACATAAGTGGTGCACATTTAAATGTGTAGGTAAACACTCAAAAAGGCATCAAGATATGTAGGGAGTTAGATTAATATAAATTAGATTTAGTAAATATCTAGGCTTCTGATACAGTCTCTTAATCCGGGGCTGAAGATCAACTTCGCTGTGAGCAATTAGCTTATCAGTTTATGGATGAAGTCACATGAAATGAGGGGCGTCCCTATGGACTAAAAATAAGGTTGAAGCAGGTGAAACAAGCAAAGACTTTATGGCTTGGCATTGTTTTCAACTGCTAAGTGGGCAGAGCCCAAATTAAGCTGAAGCAGGTGTAACAATGAGCGATCCTATTTAAGGACAAGTGGATGAGCCCGGGAGAGTTGAGTCCTAGGGGCCCCACGCTAGAGAGCCACATGCTGGAGAGCTCCGATGCTGGCGAGTCTGCTGGCTAGAAAGGACAAGGAGTAGTTTGTATCCTCTGATGGAGAAAGTGCTGGTGGACTGATGGCCAGATCTCCCTGAGGCAGAAAGAAGCTGGTGAGCAGAGAAAGCCTCAGCAAGACAGCAAAAGACCAAGGACTAAACCCTGTGGCTCAGCTTTTGCCTAGAGGGGTTTGACCTGTCTGAACAGTGGCCTGAACGGAATTGTGGCCAGCTTTAAAGACTGAGGCAGAGCGGCAGAGTTGCTGATAAGAAGGAAGTAAGTTGGCCTACAGAGGGCTGAGGTCTCCCAGAGAGAAGAAAGCCTCAAGCCTTATTTAAGGTGAAACTGCCATAGCCAATTTACCCTGATGAACCTGCGTCTGAGATATTCCATAAGAAAGACTGCTAAGTGAATTAAAGAGTCTACCCCAGAGACTGGTTTCCTGAAGACTGAGGACCTGCCCCAGAGACTGTTTCCTTCTAACAGGTTATGAAAATAGTTGTAATAGTTACCAATAGGTTTAGTGGTTAGGTCTTAGAGGTTGTAGGAATTTATAGGAATAGTAGTTAAGCAAGTGTATTTGTTATAAGTGAATATAGTTATTAATAAATAAGTGTTTAATAATTAAAAAGTGTGGTTTCAAAGATAGAATAAACAAACCTAAAAAAGAAAAAGATGGAGAACAAGAGGACAAAAACATCCAACATTTTCTAGTTCCATCCATTTGGTTGCAAATTGCATGATTTCCTTGTTTCTGATAGCTGAGTAGTATTCCATTGCGTAAATGTACCACAGTTTTTAATTTTTTTTAATCCATTCTTTGGTTGAAGGACATCTGGGTTGTTTCCAGTTTCTAGCTATTACAAATAAAGCTGCTATGAACATAGTTGAGGAGCTGTCTTTGTGGTTTGGTGAGGAATCTTTTGGATATGCCCAGGAGTGGTATGACTGGGTCTTGGGGTAGAGGTATTCCAAGTTTTCTAAGATATTGCCTGAAGTAATAAATAAATGTTTAAAAAAAACACCTAACATTGACCTCTGGCCTCCAAATATGCACATATACACTAGCATACACAAGAGTATATGAACACATAAACATACATATGACACACAAAAAAAATGAAAGGAGAAAAGAAAGAAGAGAGAAAAGAGAGAAGGGAGGAGCTTAGGGCTCATTGGAGTGTGCAAAGGACTTGCCTATCTCTCAAGTCAGTGTTCAGGGGTCTCTGGTCTCTTGGGTCATGATCCTTGTTTGCTATCTTCTTATCACTGTTTGTGTCTGTTCACAATGGTATTGAAACAGACTCAGTTTAGTTCTTAATTCGTTTATTCAGTCAGGACGAAATGCAGTCTTATGAGATCATCCCTGAGGTTTTTGTTTTAGTATAATATCCAACCCCAGGGAAAAAATTAGAGAGAGACAGGGAGGGGAGATAGAACTGAAATAACAGTCTAAACTGACTCTGTTGGGACAGAAGAACCGACCCCTTCCAAGACAACAACACAGGATTGCAGTGTGAGGATGTTTCTCTGGAAGGATCCCCACTGTGAGTAGAACACATTCCCCCACGAGGTTCTCTACAGGGGGATACTAAAGAAGATACTAGGCATCAAACTTACTCTGTGAGGCATGACTAAGAGGCGAAGGATGCAGAGAAATGACTAAACCAGAACACTGCAGTGCTCAAGGAAGCCCATAGAGACAGAGGCACCCATAGCTGCCCACCCTTGTCTTAGTTAAGGTTTCTGTTGCTGTGATGAAACACAAAGGCAAGTTGGAGAGGAAAGGGTTTATTTGACTTATATTTCTACATCATAGTCCATCATTGAAGGAAGTCAGAACAGGAACTCAAATACAATAGGAACAAGGAGGCAGGAGCTGATATAAAGACCATGGAGTGCTTACTGGCTTTCTCATTGTGGCTTGCTCAGCCCGTTTTCTTGTAGAACCCAGGACCACCAACCCAGAGGTGGCACCACCCCCGATGTGCTGGACCCTCCCACATCAATCACTAATTAAGAAAATGCTTTCCAGGTCTACCTATGACCTGATTTTATGGATGCATTTTCTTAATTGAGGTTCCCTCCTTTCAAGATTACTCTAGTTGTGTCAAGTTGATATAAAACTATCCAAGACAACCCTCAGGTAGCTCAACCGTAGTGTGCTCCAAAGCTGTGGCTATTTGTTTCCCATAACTCTGTTCTTTTGTAGTTCTAGTTTCACATACAAAGCATCCAGGTACCTGGCCACTCTCCTTGACTTCTCCCTTCCCTCACTCTCAAGTGGGACCAATCTAGACTACTCAGTACTGTCCATTTTAACTATTTCTCTAGCCCTTGTCTAGAAGCCTGTATTGACTGTAGCAGTCTGAGATATAACCATCTTCCAGCCTAAAGCCCTATTAGGAGGATACCCTTCAAACCCTTGTTCCTTTTCTAGGTCAGTGAAATACAATGCAATAGACTAACATATAAAGCCAAGAATGTGTCTGTGCCCTCTACTTACAAGGAATTGACCATTGCTGAAGATTGCTGGGAACTTCACACCAATGGCACATAGAAAAGGTAATGGAAAAGACCCCAAGAATCCCACCTGATGTCAACACACGTAGGCATTAAGACTTCTATGTGGCTTAGTCAATACTTTGCTGCTAGGGATAGACACCATGATCATGGCAACTCTTATAAAGGAAAGCATTTAATTGGGGTTTGCTTAAAGTTTCAGATGTTTGGTCCATTTGTTTCCAATGCTGAAGATGCACTAGTTTGCGGAACAGTTGAGGTCCCTGTCCTCAAGAGCTTACATTTTGTCAGGCAGTGGTGGTATACATCTGTTATCCCAGCATTCATGAGGCAGAAGCAGATGGATCTCCATGTTTGAGCCTGATCTACAGAGTGAATTCCAGTACAGTACAGTAAGGGTTATGCAGAGAAACCCGGTCTCAAAACAAAACAAGAGCTTGAATTTTAATGGTTTCACTTAAAGATTCTACTGGATAGATTGGGAATAAAAGAAAGTGGGTTGTTGGGTTTTTTGTTTTGTTTTGTTTTTTGCTTACACTGTCTAAACAGTTCAATTCAGTACTAGATACAGCTTTTCCTACTTTAACTTGGTGATGGAGTCCTACCAGCATGTGACTTTCTGTCACTATGTTTTTCAGAAGGGAGGTCTGGGGATGTGGTTCAGTAAAGGAGTATTAGGCTCACATGCCTCCAGCTGTGAAAAAAAAACATTACAACTTCTTGATGCTTTCCAGCAGCAAACACCAACTCATGTGACACACACAGTTGCCCTTAATACCTAGCTAGCTATGATGTAGGTAGCCACCTATACTACATCCACACACGCAACTGTTATATGAGGTATGTGCTCATATGTGTGATACGTGTTCAGATGTGTGGTTTTGTGTGTGTGTATGTGTGTGCGTTTGTGTGTGAGAGAGAGACCTTTGAGACAGGGAACTCACTGAACATGGAACTCAACAGTTTAGTGCTAGGCTTCAGAGACCGTCCTGTCTTGTTTCCTCAGCATTAGGGTTACAGGTACTCATGGTCACGTCTGGCTTTATGTGGGTGCTGGGAACCTGAACTCGAAACCTCACGCTTGAGTGTTGTGTGCTATTACCCACTGTGCTGGCTCTCCAGTCCCCTCAGATACGTGTTTTAATGCATGTACTGTGGAACACATCTGCATGTGTGGAACACATATGGCATATCCTTTCCTTCCTTAGCAAGCATGGAAATGGGCTCCATTTTCACAGAATCAAAATGTCCTTTGGAAACTATCTGGTACTTATATTGAACCAATTTTCAAAACAAGTTGGGCAAGCCTTGGGTGAAAGTACCTTCTTTTAATTGCCAGCACTCTCTCCTACTTCCCTAGACAAAGTAGGCCCCAAAGGCTAATTTGAGGCTAGAATCAATTTAAAGTGATTCAGTCCCCAGCATGTGATGGGACCATGACAGTGGATAGTAGATAATACTTAACACCATTTCATGAGTGAGGCAACCAAGGTTCAAAGGCATTAAGCAATAGTGGCGTTTTGGGCTGTGAGCTCAAGCCTGACTCCCGCCATTATCTTCCTTCTCCTGCCCCAGGAATGACTTACTATCAAAGAACTTTGAGTAGGAATTCCCCAATTTAAGTCTTGCCCAGATATTGTTGTGAATTGGGGGCTAGGCTCACGGGTCTATTCTGTATTTGTGAGCTACGTGTAAGAAAATGAATCAGCAGTTAGACTCATTCATACATGTATGTGTATCTTGGAAGCTGGTGTAATGGTTTCATAGAGATGATAATGCATGTGCATATGTATTTTCTTATTTGTGAAAAACTCTTTGGTCTTCATATCAAATCCAAGTGTATTTAGATTTGATATGTATGAATGTAGTGCAGGTGTCTACCTACAGCATAGCCACATATTAGGGGCAAGTATGCATTGGTCTTCATATAAAATGACACAAAATGTCATATGTATTATTTATATTTAAAGAAATTGAGAATAAGCAAGAAAAAGAGTCTGATCAGTATTTTCTGAGGAAATCACACACACACACACACACACACACACACACACACACACCACACACACACACACACACACACACACACACACACACACACACACAAGGGGTCAGTAATAGGGCTCTCCAATTTCCTTCTGGTATCATCTCAGCCAAACATTGTTATTTCACCCATATTACAGATGAGGATATTTCAAAATTACTATCATCACTATTTTCTAAGAGGCTCAGTTAATTGGCCTCATGGAAGCCATCTGTATCTATCAAGTCTACCCGGAAAGGAAATGGATTCCCTTGGGAAATGTTCACATCCACAGAAGGAAGGAGCAGTTGTCGTCTGAGTAACAGCCCTTCCGAGAGCCAAAGCTCGCTCTGCTGGTGGTGACCGTGAGCTGTCATCCCCTCTTCTTCTCATCAGAATGCAGTGTTCCTCAGGAGAGGCACAAAGCCATAATAAAAGGAAGATGCTTTTCCTTCCCATGGCCCTGAAGACATATTTCACATCCGTCAAATAACCTTGCCAGAAGCTCGTGACCTGCCCACTAATGGTGAACATGGATTTACACAGGCAGGGAAGACAAGAGTGTGGTCTAATGGTCTATATTTTTACAACATGCCTTTCTAGCTTTCATATCCTACCCTTCTTCCCAGATTCAGGGTCGTTTCTCTTCTTCTCTTCAGAGATCTAATCTTCAGGACCTTTTGCATACATGCACGCAAACACACACACATCCCAGAGAGGGTGTCTTAGAGGTATTCTCCATTTTAATTCTTTCTCCCTACATTAGTTCGCTTGTTACTTTCTTTATATCTTTCTACCAATTACCTCTGCCACTCTGTAAAGTGTTTCCTGGTTCCATCGTTGTCTCTCTTTGCCTCATCTCTGCTTCCAGAGTGCGGTTCCATCTTCCCCAAGGGACTAGACAATGAGAAAGGGCTGTGCCTGCTCTCCCTTTCTAACCCCTCCGACAAGTCCATCTCAGAAGTGACAGAGCCACCCTTCATCTGACGGAGCCTTCTGGCTGTTGGATTGTTTCCTGAGCTCCTGTTAAAGATCTTGCTGTGGTTTCAGGGTATGAATACTCGTCACCAGTGTTTCCTCCTTATGATACCGCTCAAAGCGACACAGAATGTACAAAAGGAAAGATGTGTGATTCTGGAGATGAACACAATTTCTTGGGCTAATTAACTGAGACTCTTCACATGTTTATTATGTTTAAGCGATTGGGTGATTAATTTAGGTAATTTTATACACAGTTTAATACTCTCCCAGCACACGGAAGAAGCCAGTTCATGTTAAAAGAGAAAGAAAGAACTCTGGGATTATGACTGTGACAATCGAAAGGGAAGGAGATGTCATCCTCAAATTACACAGTTCAGAATGTAGATGCAAGTGACTGACTCTAAAATATTGGTACTCACAATATCACTCGGAAACTCAAGATCTTAACTTGCCTGCCGGCGCACATCTTGGCCACGCAGCCCGCCATTCTCAGGTTGTATTACAAACCCTTTCCAACGAATACTTATGTAAATAATAATTGCAAAGGTGGCTCCTAGGATAAAACTAAATTTTAAAGTTAGTGTGATATAAGCTGGGGCTGTAGCTCAGTGGCAGGTCAAGTGTATTGATGTGCAAGGCCTCGGGCTCAACCCAGCACCACCATCTTGTCACTGTCTGTCTTCATGCAGTCAGCACCGCTGATCTACACTTCCCTAAACTCATCAGAAAAAGTTGATTAAACTGAGTCTAGTAAAGCATCTTGGACTTACGGGGGTTGGGGGGGGCGTTGACAATGAGCTCAGTACAAGATCATGTTGTCTGAATGGGAGTGTGGCCTTCTGGACCATCTCCAGACCTAAGCGTACTGCCTGAAATGCCTCTTGTCTGTCCAGCTGGTTCCTGGTCACCTGATGCTTATGTATAACTCTGACAGTGCCCATGGGTGTCAAATTAGGCACCCCGAAAGGGTCTCTCGGTGTAGCCTACCCTCAGGGTAGGAGTTCTTGCAACCTGTCCTCCAAATGCCTTTGTCATTTGTCTTCTTCAATCTTTCACTTATTCAACAAACATCTATCAGGTTCTGGTTCCAAGAATTACACTGTAACTGTGTTTCAATAATGTCACAACATCACTATCTCTTTCTAATTATAAAACATTTTATAGCCTAATGGATAGCTGAGTGTGGTGGCGCACAACTTTAGGGATGCAGGGAGTAGTTCAGGGCCAGACTGATCTACAAAGCCAGTTCCAGGACAGACAGGGCTACACAGAGAAATCTTGTCTCAAACAACAACAACAACAACAATAATAATAATAATAATAATAATAATAATAATAATAATAATAATAAAGTAAAGCCTAATGGAGAAAGCCACATTAGGAAAACAGCTCTAAGGGAAAGTTGATTTTCATCTTATACCTTGGTATAATATAAGCAAAAAACCAATATCCTTTTATTGTTCAGAGAGGGAGGACAGTGATGAGAGGCCCGATATCAATGATCAGAGACCCCTTCCTCTCACTGGCTCCTGTCTTGGGTGGCAGGGTGGTGGGCGAGGTAACCTGTAGCCACAGTCCCTCCTCTCACTTCTCACCCTTATTTTCCAGTCTCAGGTCCCCCTAACCAAGAGGGAATCTGTCACTGTAATTAAACAGTCTGTAATCAACAAAGTCCCATTAAGAAATAATGAGGCCGGTAATGCAGTGGGCACCATTGATGAGGGATTAGTGAAACTGTGTGGTTTCCTCAACTCCCCCACTCTGAGGAAGAGGGGGTGGAGAAATTGTTGACTCAGCACTGTGAGAGTTAGCTCCACTCTCCCCACACTTCCAAATTCAACTCCTGTCTGAGCTGGGTGCACTGGATGAAACATGGCTCCGCAGCTCTGCTCTCTGCTGTGGGTGCCGGGCTGGCAGAGTTGAATGTGGCAGCCATCTTGTGTTCCCAGAGCCTGGCACATCATAAATACCCAGAAAATAAATGTTCCCTGCTGAAAGAGGATGAGTTAGACACACATGTTGAAACAGAACCTGAATAGCCTTTCTTTTTTTGGTTTTTCGAGACAGGGTTTCTCTGTGTAGCCCTGGCTGTCCTGGACTCACTTTGTAGACCAGGCTGGCCTTGAACTTGCAAAGATCCACCTGCCTCTGCCTCCCAAGTGCTGGGATTAAAGGCGTGCGCCACCACTGCCCGGCTTCTGAATAGCCTTTCTTACCCAAGGCTTTCTCAAGTAGATTGTAGCTCCATCCACATCTGGGCAAAACTGTAGTAGGACACTAGGGGACAAGGAACATTCTCCATAGTTCTGTGTTCCATGGGGTTGCTGAGTGTCCCGAGCTCATTTCACATCAACATGTTGTGGGATGGACGTACAGACATACTTTCATTGTAGAAAGTCTGTGAGGAGAGCTGGGGATGTAGCTCATAGTTCTTGTCCTCATAGGTGAAGCCCTGGCCTCCATCCCTAACAGCAAATAAACCTGTCATGGCAGCACAGTCTGCAATTCCAGTACTCATGACATGGAGGCAGAAAGACCGGAAGTTAAACGTCATTCCTGACTGTAAGTGAGCTTGAGGCCACTCTGGGAAACATGACTACCTCAAAAAAGAAAGAGAGAAAGGAAAAGAAGTCTTCCCTCCTCCCTCCATTTTTCTCCTCCCCCCACATGCATGCACATACATACATACATGAACAGAGCTAGGAGTTGGGGAATTAGCTCAGTTGGAAAACTGTTTGCCACATTAGCATGAGGACCGGAGATAGATGCCCAGAACCTATATATTTTTAAATTTACATATACATACATATACACACATATATATGTATATATGCTGACCAGCCAGCCTAGCCTAATTGATGAGTTGCTAGCCAAATGATAGGCTTTATGTCAAAAAACAAGGTAGATGGCTCCCGAGGAACACCTGCGGTTGCCTTCTGGCCTCCACATGCATGCATGCACACGTGTGCATTTGCACCTGCACAAGAATGCACAGATGTGCACACACAGACCAGAGCTGGGCTGGGGACAGAACTCATTTGGTGATGTGCTTGCCTTGCGTTTGTGAAGACCTGGATCAGACCCTCAGTACTACAGAACAATGACTAGAAAAGAGCTAACTCTGGCTCTGACCCTGTCTGTCTTTCCTGGTAGTCCCTGCATGATTTTGCTCAGATACAGTGGGCTCTGTAATTACTTCCATGTTTCTGTTTGGCTTTCTTATAAGCTCCTCTGACCATGGCCTGACCTTCTGAGACATTAATCTTTGCTGTTGTTAAACTCCACAGACACAACTGTTCAGTATCAAATACTTATTGGGTTATTTACATTTCAAGTTCAAGAGACACATTATTCAATTTTCCATATCTGGGGAACTTTCTAAGATTTGGTTTAAGTTAGACATGATAATCTCACGCCTAAGAGCCCGAGGCAAGGGTATCACAAGTTTGAAGCTAGCTTCAGCTACCTAGTAAGTCCTTATCTCAAAACAAAACAAAGTATGCAAATGATTCCTTTCCAGTGTTGGGTTTACAAAGACTTCAATGTGGTTTGGAGGAGAAACATCAGTACACGCTGTAGGTGTAAAAGAACAGAGTCTTTGGGGCTGGAGAGATGGCTCAGCAGTTTACAGCACTGGCTGCTCTTCCAAAGGACCCAGGTTCAATTCCCAGCACTCACATGGTAGCTCACAACTGTCTGTAACTCCAAACAATCCTACACCCTCACACACAGACATACATGAAATCAAAACACCAATGTACATAAAATAAAATAAAAAAGAAGAGAGTCTTCCAGGTAGAACAGGGCTAGTAGGAGACTGGGTTTGGCTTGATGGTTCCTTGGATGAACCCCAGCTTCAGCCTGTGGCTGGGCCAGAATCATCTCCATTCTCCAATGAGTTCCTTTTGCCCTTGTTTCTTCTGATAATGAGTACATAACCCTGGCAATAGCAATTTCTTCTACTACTGCCTGCCTACATTTGCCATTTCATTTGAGTATTCCATTGGGGGGATTATTTGCAGCTCCTGTTTTAACTTGGCCCACCATGCTCAGTTATTCCACACCTTTGGGCACAGCCATCTCCTTCTGCTGTCTTTTGATAAATCCAGAATGAGAAAATCCCCCAAAGATCCATCCTTCTTCCTGCTGGGTCAGACCTATCAGAGACTGCCTTCCCATGACAGATCTGAAATTTCTGTTGTAGAAACCAGACAACTTGCAAGCAGATTTATGAATAATTGAGACAACAGAGAGCACTTCCTATCTTGATAACAAGCCACAAGAGCCTTCTCTTTAAAAGATGCAGAAATTAATTCCTGGGCCTTTATGAGATTTGGATGTCTCCCTCAGCCCTCATCTTTCTTACTTCATGGTGTTCTAGCATTTATACATTTGAGGCACAGACTAAAGACTATGCAACAATTGTCTGCCTTTACCTGGAAGGCGTGTTGAATGATCCCATGAAGTGGCTCACAAGAGGAAAGGTTGATCTCAACAGTGGGGCAAAGAAAGCCATCGTCTTTGAGAGAGATGGAACCAGAAAGTGTTTTATAGAACACTGATGGAACGGAAGGATAGGAGTACTCAAGGGAAAGTTCACCTGTTTGAAAGCAGAGTATACACTGGCCGGTAGTGGCGCACGCCATTAATCCCAGCAGTTGGGAGGCAGAGGCAGGCGAATCTCTGAGTTCAAGTCCAGCCTGATCTACAGAGTGAGTTCCAGGACAGCCAGCGCTACACAGACAAACTCTGTCTTGAAAAACAAAACAAAATAAAACAAAAAGCAGAACATACTTAAAAAGACCTCAGAAGACTGGATGGTTTGTAACGTGAGTGATGAATATAAAAAGTGAAAGAGCCCTCCTTTCTTTTTTTTTAACTTTTATTTATTAATTTAAGTTACACACCTCCACGAGCCCTCCTTTCTAACAGGGATATTTTACATCTGTAACCAAATCCACAGTTGTGCAGAAGGAAGTTCTGATTGCACCCTCAAGCTCACCAATGCTGGTTTATTTGCCCATATGAACATGTGGCTTTCTAATTGTCACAGATTTCTTTTGTTGCTTGTGTGTTGTCTTCCTCGGTAAACTCTTCCTGGGCAGAGCCTGACTCCTCAGAGGAATCTTTTTTTTTTTTTTTTTTTGGTTTTTTCGAGACAGGGTTTCTCTGTGTAGCCCTGGCTGTCCTGGACTCACTTTTGTAGACCAGGCTGGCCTCGAACTCACAAAGATCCACCTGCTTCTGCCTCCCGAGTGCTGGGATTAAAGGCGTGCGCCACCACCGCCCAGCTTCAGAGGAATCTTTTAAGTCTCTTTCCAGAAGTGCCCATGTCAAGGCCACGCTGGAGAAGAAGCTGAAGAGTAATTACTACTCCACCACAACGGCAAGCCTAGAAAATACAGTGATCAGCACCCTATGACCATGACACCCTATGTCTGTGGCACCCTGTGTCCATGGCACCCTACATCCACGGCTCAGCTCCAAGCACAACCCAGCCACTTCCTCCCTTAAGACAAGTGCTGTCTGGAGCGCCTGGGTGTGATTCTGGGGGAAGGGGGCATGCGGAACTATGAACTCGGTGTCCATGTCACCTGGGAAGAGAAGCAAACCCTTGTATAAGGTGACCGTGGGTCAAGAAAGTGTGCACTGTACGTTTATGGTACGAAGAGGCTGAGGGGGCCCCCTTTGAGCCATTCAGTTTTAACCTGTTCTTGTTCCTCATCATTCCCACCTGTAATTCTGTCTTGGCAACAACTCCACACTGAATGTTCTCAGAGCACTTTGGAGACTTTAATTAGTTCTGTGGGAAGTGAGGCAAAGTCCAATCTTCATTTTGCCCAAAGAGAATGGGGGTGGGGGGGGGAACAGGGAGGAAGGACAGCTAGATAGGCAAGCAGCTTCTTGAAAGGTGTGTGGTTAAATCCCTGCATCCAGAGTCTTGGTAGGAATGTTTTAGTCTTCCATTCCCAAATAGGCAGTGGGCTCATCCTACTAACCTACTTTGCTAGGGTGTTGTGGATGAATGCTTATAAACCCTATCCTAGATGACAGGTTTGGAAGAGAGTTAAGGAAAGCATGTCATTAAGTCCCTACTCATCCCCTCCTTCACAACTAGCCCTGGAGAAATGGATGATAGCCAGAACCCAAGGGCCTCCACTTCCATAGATGTTTGAGGACAGCAGTGACGGAATTAGGGATGTAGACTGTAGGGTGAACAGTGGGGACTGAGGAGAATCTGAAACAGGTGACACATGGCCAGCTGGTCCAGAAAAGATTATCACAGCATGGCTGACTCCTGCCAAGTTTCTGTGGGTGGCTGCTTTCTTAACATATGGGACACAGTTTTTGTAGTGTTTCCCCTTCCTCCCTTTGTAAGAATAGAAAATCTCTGAGGCCTGTCACAAGGTATCTTTCTTAGTTAGGTTTCTAGTGCTGTGATCAACACCATGAGAACCATCTTAGGGAACAAAGGGTTTATTTCAGCTTATAACTTTGAGGGCAGGAACTCAAAGCAGGTACCTGGAGGCAGGAATTGAACAGAAGCCATGGAGGAGTACTCATTACTGCTTGTTCCCAGTGGCTTGCTTGGCCTGCTTTCTTACACCATCCAGGACCACCTGCCCAGAGATGGCACCCCCACAGTGAGCTGAGCTCCCCCCACCAATCGTTAATCAAGATAATACCCCACAAACTTGCCTTCAGGCCAGTGCTACCAAGACATTTTCTCAATTAAGATTCCAGGGGGCTAGATAGATAGCTCAGAGGGTTAGAGCACTTGCTGTTCTTTCAGAAGGACCCAATACCCATATGGCAGCTCACAACCATCTGGAACTCCAGTTCCAGGGGATCCAACACCTTCTTCTAGCCCCTGCAAGTGCAAGGTACACATGTGATACACAGACATACAAACAGACAAAAATGTATATACATAAAATAATAAAGTTTAAAAAAAGATTTCCTCTTCCTAGATATATGTCTAGGTTTGTGTAAAGCTGACAAAGACCAACCAGCACATTTTCAAAGATACATTCCTTACCAAGGAGTTGGATGTTCCCCTTCTTTGTGTCTAAAGCACTTTTGGGTCTTCGAGGACCTGTTAAGTCTGGGTTGCTCTAAGCTTCTCTGAAAGTAGTTAAGAGTTTGGGCTCTGACTTAAGAGAACAGGGTGGCCGGCCTTTGTCACTTTGTCCCTTCCATTCCAGTCAGGTCAAATAAGTTAGTTCTCTGGGCTTTGATCTTCTCATCTATAAAATGTGCTCAGTGACAGTCCCTGACCCAGAGGTTTGCAATGATGGCTAAATGTAATAATTCAGGTAAGCCTTAACAAGGGCCTAGCATGCAGCAAGTACTTGACCATTTTAACTGTGGCTCTTTTATCTCAGACCATCCACGATGCTTTCCTTTGTCACGTCCCAAACTCTTCCCTGGCCCCACGTCTACCTTGATCAACGGGAAGTTAAGGCAGACACCAAATTCCTTTCCAAGTCAGAGCAAGGCGGAATTAAGATGGCCACCCCAGTTACACAGATTAATCCTGCTCTGAATACCTGATGCGTGCCTAGTTTGGCTCAGGTAATTTTTTTTATTTTAGATGACTATCTTTGCAATGCTCAAGCAATGTTCTCTGAGAAGCAAAAGTCACAGTTAGGAGAAGAGGAGCTAGTGTTTGAGCACAGGGTCTTTCCGTTTCCAAATCCTCCCAGCTGCCCAGGTATCACAGTTAGGAGAAGAGGAGCTAGTGTTTGAGCACAGCAGTCTTTCCGTTTCCAAATCCTCCCAGCTGCCCAGGTAAAAGGTATTATTATTATTTTGTTTTTTGAGACAGACTGTCCTGGAACTCTCTCGGTAGACCAGGCTGGCCTCGAACTCACAGAGACCAACCTGCCTCTGCCTCCCAAGTGCTGGGATTAAAGGCGCGCGCCACAAGCCCGGCCATGGTTCTGACTCTTACATCAGTCCTTTTCCTACACCCAAATCTCACCCAAAGGAGGGATCTGCTTTTGCTAAAGTTCAGCACAGAAACCTTCACATCTCTCGCATCCCTGCCAGGGAAGCCTTCCTGATGCCCCATGCCCTATGGAAACATGTTCTTTTTACATACTGGTCCTTCTCTAGGCGGCTTCTCCTTCCTCCTAATTCCCATCTAGCTTTTGAAGCTGAGTAAGTGTCACCACCCCTGAGAAGATGTCAAGGAGCATTTCCCTCCAAAGTGTGTGGTATTTCCTTCTCGATGTGCCCACAGCATTTTCTTTCTATTTCCACCTTACTGTTTATAATCTTGTTTTTAAATCCTCTCCTCCCCCTAGTCTCCTGTAAACTGTGATCTTTGAACACAGGAATCAACCTCTCTGTCATTGCCCCCCCACTCCGTGCCTAGAGTTATGACTTGATACCTAGAGGCTGAGTAAGTGAAGGAGGCAAGCAGGCCAGTCCCAGAAGGTGATGTGAGGTTAGTGAAGTTGCTTCTTATAATGCCCAAGAGAAGGCTGGTGAGATGGCTCAGTAGGTAAAGGCATGTTCTCCTCCCTAGCCTGAAGACCTGGGTCCCATCCTCAGGACCCACATAATGGAAGGATAAAGCTGATCCTCGAAAGTTGTTCTCTGACCTCCACCCACACACATGCCCATGAACATACGGGCTAGAGCATCTTCTCCTCCCTCCCTTACAGACACACACACACACACACACACACACACACACACACACACACACACA